>JASKGM010092428.1:0-13216 GCA_034509205.1 Ceratonia siliqua
GAGAGGTGACTCCACTATACATCACACCAAAAGGACTTACCCACCCCACAAACACAAAAGCCCAAATAAACAAGAGTTAGGATGGTATAGGAAGCATAACAGTCAGTCTACAGGGCTAGAGGCTTGACTTGCCTCCAAACAAGGGTAGGTTTGCCATTTTAGTGGTTGAAAAAATTCAGCCTATTATCCCGTGATGGGTGCAAGTTGCAGGTTAGACTGAGTTAGCTCGTAAAAAATGTATTATGTATTATGGCGGACTCTACTGCCCATAACATTTTAATAATTTTGATTTTGATTTTTTGATTAATTTTTATAATATATATATATATATATTAAAAAAATTTTGAAATGATTTTAATTTTTTTAAAATTTTGTTATTTAAAAATAAATTAAAAAATTATGAATAAATAATATAAGAAGTATAAAAAATTAAAAATTTTTAAAAAATATGACAAAAAAATAATTAATTAATGTTAAAAAATTAAAAAAATTAGACAAAAAACTATAAAAAATAAGAGGTGGAAACAAAACCATGTTACTGCCCATTATGCCCTATGTATTAAATGTTGGATTTTTATTACGTTATTTTAAAAGTTGTCATATTTTTAGAATAATATTTTTGTTTTAAAATTTTTAAAAATTTTTATTTTAAAAAATAATTTTAAAAATATTAGAAACAAAAGTGAAACAAAAAGAAAAAATTCATAATACAAATATTTAAAAATAAATCAAAAAACAAATCAAATCAAATAAAAAAAAGTAAACAAATTTTTTGATTTTTGATTTTACTTTTTTACCTTTCTAATTTTTTTTAAAATTTTTTCTTAAAATAAAAATTATAAAAAAATAATAAAAATAAAAATTTATTCATGGAGTATTGTTACTCTATGAGTAACATAACAAGACCTTAAATGTTACACTTGTCATTCAATTTTGAAGTTATGGTTTAGTGATTAAGGTTTTGAATTGTTGTTGGGTACTTGGGTTCTTTAATCTGTCAATTAATTTTTAATATAATTTTTAATGATTATTAACATGGATACAAAAATTTACACTTCACCTCATTATATTACTACCTCAACCTCCACTTCAACCCCAAATCACTTTTGTTTTTCTCCCCTACTTTCACATCAACCCATTTCATTCCCATTTTGTAATACCCAAAAAAAAAAGAATTTTTTTGGGGCCCGAATGTAAATAACAAAAACTTAAAGGACTAAGTAACAAAATTTAAATAAATTGAAACCTTTGGAAATTGCAGAAGAGTCATCTTCCCTCTCCCCCTAAATAACCCTCCAAAAAACCCCCCATCAAATTCTCTCCCCCTCTGCACGGCGCTAGCACGAAGACTCCTCCCCCTCGTTTCTTCCTCCCCTGCCACCGGTAACCTTCGCCCAAGCCACTGTCTCTTACCGTCGCCGGTATCTGCCCAACAGCCCCCGTCTATAGCTGCTGTTGGAGCACCGTGAACGGTGGTTTCACTACTTTGGCCGTAGTGTTGCTCACGGTGACGCTACAGTCCTAGTGACAGTGGTTTTCTTTGTGCGTGATCAAGCTTCAGTTGTCAAGGAAGAGGTTAGAATCAACTTCACATTTTAGGTAACTTCCCCTCTTAGTTTCATATGAAGTTCAAATTGGTATGGTCAAATTTTTAGCATCCTTCCTGCTTGAGAATTTCTGAAATTCAAATTTTTGCTTTAGATAATGATTCTTCACTATTTTGGGACAATTACAGTATCCCAAATTCCCCACTTCTTTCTGTTCTCTCACTGCCCTTCTCCCTTCTGCAAATTCATGAATTATAATTGGTTAGTTAGAGTTAAATTCTGGATGCACACCAACTGTTCGATAAAATGCCAAAGAGAAAACTATGTTTAATTCATGCCTTGTTCCTTAGGATACTATCACATGGATGGCTGAAGAATTCTATCAACCACTAGTTAAGTTTATGTTGAGAGGTTTAACCATGAAAAAGTGAACATTTCACTGTATGTATATAGATGAAATTGTAACCCCATTTATGGCTGGGAGTTTGGAAGTTAAACTATGGTATAATTCTTATTCAAGCATGGTGGGACTCAAAAATCATGGTCCTGCAAGTAAAGTACTTTTTTGGTTATTAGAGTTATAATAGAAAAGTAGCGATAGCTTTAGTATTCATTTAAATTTAGGTGGGCTAAAGCATTCCCTGTTTAATTACTGTATAATGGTATTGGAACCAATTCCTTTGAACCTAGATCAGTAGCAGAAGGAAGGTTGGTTTTGGGACTGAGCCTGGAATATTAAACCAAACGGTGAGTGGATTCTTACTTACCTCTTAATGCCTACATTATTAAATTTTTACCTCGTGGTTCAGCGATTTTAACTGAGTATTATTTGGAAGTCACTTTTGAGAAAAGCGATATTTATACACACACACACACACACACACACACACATATATATATATATACACAATTGATTATTACGTTTCACTGTTTATGAAAGTGGTTAGAACTGTATTTTGGAATCCGTAGTAGAGTGGTGGCAGAACCACTAGTTGCACCTAGGTCGCAACCTTTATCAGTTGAGGGCAGTTCCTGATAAAAGGTACTTCTGTCAGTGAGTATAGTTCCTGTCAGAAGTTTGAGTTTTATTCTTTATGGTTTTTCCTCCAGGTGAGAATGCTCCAGAAGGGGAAATAGGAAGTGGATATTTTTCCCTTCGGTGATTGCTGTTCCCGAAGGTGAGGATCGAGGTTACCCTCCAATTGAGTGTTATCTTCTGGGGTGGGAATGTTGTTTTCTCAGTTTGGGTTCTCCCCTGAAATTTGTTATGGATCCTAAAAAATTTATATTTATTTTATTGAAATATTCATTGATATACTATTTCTTTGAATATCATATTAATTGTTATTATTGTGGTATGATTATGGAGTGAATGCTATTTTTCTTTCCTATATGTAAGGTGCATTAGGTGCTTAGTATATCAATAAAGTATTAAATGAGGTTTTAAAGTATTTTAGCAGTAATGCACTTTACATCTAGGGGTTTAGTTATCAATTGGTAAGTCTGTTTTCCATTCACTGAGTCAGTGGACTCAACCCTCAAACTTTAACATTTTTAGATCAGGATATTGGTGGTTTACTCTCAGCTCCGCCTGTACCCTTTGAACCAGCTGATTGAATTTGGTAGGCATCACCTTGAGTAGTAATGTTGGAGTTTATTTGAGGATTAGTGGACAGATGTTGGATAGGATTTATTTGCATTTTTGTTTATTTTCATGGTCTGTAATCATAATTGCATAATTCTATATAATTTGGATATACAGTCCATGATGGACCATTTACTGCTTTTCTGTTAAGCCACTGAGGCTTCTGGTTGATGGTGGGCATGTCCACCTTGTTAGTTAAACAGATTTGTACCCTGGGATAGTCCATATTTTAGGGGAAACTCTACCGAAATTTTCAATAAATTATTGACTTAGAATTATTTTTATGAAAGTGTATTTCAATTTTATTACTCATTTAAGAATGATTATGAATGACATTGATTGTACTAGTATTTTAGGCTAGTAGGTAATTACCTTAAGCGTAATTCCCTACGCCGGTCACGTGTCCTAAATCGGTATGCCAGGTTTCAAACCAATAATAATCAAAATTTTCAATAGAAGAAGAAGGAACCAGAGGTGGGGTATGTGCACCGCAGTAGAACTATAATCAATCCACCTCTAAACCCTATTACCAAAATCAGAATGCCAGGTTTAAAACCAATAATAATCAAAATTCCCAAAACAATGGCTAGCCCTCAGTACCTCAGCAAGGCATGAACCAGAATAACAACCAGCGCCAAAACATATAGCTCCGGGATAGAGATCCATTCACAGATTTTCAAATGTCGAATACCGAGTTGTATAAACAGTTATACGAAGGACGTCTCCTAAACCCGGCACCTTATAATCCAGTGTAACCTCCTTATCCAGTGTGGTACAACCCTAATGACAAGTACTTGTACCACTACGATGCTATTGGACATATCATCGAGACTTATCTGGGATTTTGAGCACAAGTGACCAGGCTATACAAGCATGGGCTATTAAACACAACCAGGGTGGCCTAAAAAACCATGCTAATCCTTTAGCCAATCAAACCAAAGGTGGTCAAGTCAATGCCATACTAAAGGAAATGGCAGTTAAAAAGAATTTAAAAGGGATCGTCGCATCCCGGAGACAATTTTCCAATGATTGATTGTAGCTGGATACAAAATTAGAGGAAATACATTGAATGTGGAAGAAAAGGAATGCAACGATATGCAAGCAACATGCGTATACCATAAATTAGCTGTTAGGCATGATATAAAACAGTGCAAGGCATTTAAAGAAGATTTGCAGAAGTTAATGGCCTTGGGAGTCATCTAACACACTGGAAAGACCCATTACACTGAAGTTAATATGATGGACGAGGGAAATTTCCTCCCTAAACCCATGACCTTTAATGTAAAGCCAGAGCCGTCAACAAATGATGTGCAATTGCCTACTCTCATGATTAACGTTCTCAAACCTTTCCCTTATGAAATTAATAAGAGGTTTACAAATTGACTATTACTTTGCATAACCTTAAGGAAATAGTCAAACCACATATTAGATGGGTGGAAGAAATAGACGATACTGCAGACAATATGGCCATTGGAAACATCACCTAGAGTGGAAGGGTGTACGCTCTTGAAACTGTAGAGTAGCAAAAGAAAGGGGAAAAAAAGGTAACATAGATTGTTAATAAGGAAGACTCGACTTAAGAAGAGGAATTTTTGAAGATCATGAAGCAAAGAGAGTATGATATAGTCGAGCAATTAAGAAAGACCAATGCCAAATCTCACTGCTGTCATTAATCATTAGCTCCGAAGTGCGTAGAAAAGCTCTTCAAAAGATATTAAATCAAGCATACGTCAATCCAACCATCACGCTGAAAAAGCTTGAAAACATAGTGAGTTGCATGAAGATATCTAACATGATCACTTTTTGGAAGGATGACATGAGTGCATCAGGCCAAAATCACAGTAGGGCTTTGCACATGACTATAAGATGTGAGAGGTACATGGAGGCAAATGTACTGGTAGACAATGGATCTGCTTTAAATGTGCTCCCTTACTCTACCCTAAAGCAATTACCAGTTAGTCAAGAAGAAACGAAATATAGTGACCTTGTTGTTAAGGCATTCGATGGTTCCCAAAGGGAAGTTAAGGGAATTATTACTTTAAACTTAGAGAATAGCCCTAGCATCTTTGAAGTGGTGTGACAGGTTATAGACATATAGCCATATTACATTATGCTATTAGGCAGACCTTGGATCTATGCTGCGAGGGACCATCAACTTGGCACCAAAGGGTAAAATTCATAAATCAGCACAAAGTTATCACTGTTAAGAGTGAAGAGGAAATGCTGATATCCTAACTTGTGTCAGTTTCATACGTTGAGGCTGCGGAACAAGCCTTAGAGAGTGATTTCCAAACGCTGGAAATGGTTAACAAAGAGCCCAAGAAAGGGAATGCCACGAAACCCTAAAATTGGCCAAAGCAAATCTTGATCAAAAGTGGATATCAGCTCAGTAAAGGAATAAGTGCCAAATTATAAGGAACGTCTCTTCAGTAAAAGCATTTGAAAATGTGAGGAGATAAGGATTAAGCTGTGAGTAGGGGAATAGAAAAAAGACCAACAAGGGTTTTCCTCCCCTTCAAGAAACATTCCCAGCATCCACGCAGATTATTTTTTGGGATCAAGCTATCAATACCCTGGCGGAAGAAGAAATGCAAGAGAATCACATTGGCTCAAGACAGGATGTTTCGCCACTTAACAACTAGGATGTTGAGTTAATCCCAAACATATGTATTTACCAGTAATATTTGACTTTTAGCCTTGTCTCGATTTGGCCGAAGTCCAAGGCCATTTTGAGTTATTTAAATGTGTGGACCATGTTTTATTTTTCTTTTTCTGTCTAGGGAAATTGTCTTTTTCTAATTTTCACATCATTTCGAGGTTCTTTTACACTTATGGTTGATTCTCATGTTAATATGGATATGGATAATTGTATCTTTGAGGAACTAGACTATGAAATGATAGTAACATTCACAAAAATAATTAAGTCTTTTGAAAAAGGAATAAAACCTCATAATGAAGATATAGAAAGATAAACTTGAGGACAGAGGAAGATAAGAAAGAGCATAAAATTGTAAATAATTCAGAATGAGAGGAAATGATAACCCTTCTCTGAGAACTTAGTGATGTATTCGCTTGGTCCTACCAGGATATGCCAGGACTCGACCCTCAAATCGCATCATACAAAATTCCTTTGTACTCGGATTACACCCCTACTAAGCAGAAACTAAGAAGGATGAATCCAGAATTATCATTGAAAATAAAAGACAAAGTGATGAAACAGATAGAAGCTGGTTTTGTCAAAGTTTCTCAATATCCAGAATGGGTAGCTAATATAGTTCCAGTCCTCAAGAAAGACAGAAAGGTGAGGATGTGTGTAGATTACCAAAAGTTGAACGAAACCAGTCCAAAAGATGATTTTTCTTTACCCCACATTGATGTATTGGTGGATAACATAGCATCAAATCACATATATTCCTTTATGGATAGGTACTTTAGTTATAACTAAATCCCCATGAGTGAGGATGACAAGCGAAAAAACCACTTTCGCCACGCAATGGGGGATGTTTTACTATCAGGTAATGCCATGTGGACTTAAAAATGCCGGGGCAACTTATCAAAGGGCAATGGTGGCCTTGTTCCATAGTTTAATGCATAAAGAGATTGAGGTGTATGTGGATGATATTATGGTAAACTCTGGTGAAAAAGAAAGTCACGTAGTGGTCTTAAGAAAGTTATTTGAGAAACTGCAGAAATACAAACTTTGGTTAAACCCCAATAAGTGTACATTTGGGGCATCCTCAGGGAAGTTATTAGGCTTCATTGTGAGTCGGAAGGGGATTGAAATTGACCCTGACAAAATTAGAGCGATACAAGACATGCCTCATCCTTGTACAGAAAAAGAAGTAAGAAGCTTTCTAGGAAGGCTCAACTATATTGCCAGATTCATTGCAAACTTAACACGGACTGGTGACCAATGTTCAAATTATTGAGGAAGCACAACCCTGGTGAGTGGGATGAAAATTATCAGGAAGCGTTTGAGAAAGTGAAGCCTTATTTATAGAATCATCTTGTTTTGGTTCTGCCCACGCAAGGTAGGCCTCTGTTATTATATCTCTCGGTTTTGCCCACCGTCATGGGATCAATACTTAAGCAGCATGAAGAAGCAAGTAGAAGAGAAAGAGCAATATACTATCTGAGCAAAAAGTTTAATGAAGGCAAGAGTCGATACTCTTCAATTGAGAAAACTTGTTATGCTTTAGCTTGGATAGCCAAACGACTTTATCAGTACATAGCCTACTATACTGTTTTACTCATATTTAGGATGCATATTATAAAATATGTATTCAAAAGGCTTCATTTCTCAGGCAGGGTTAATAAGTGGTAGGCAATTTTATCAGGGTATAACATCAAGTATGTTACCCTGAAGGCCATCAAAAGAAGTGCAATCGTAGACCAATTGGATGAAGTCCAATAGACGAACATCAATTGGTAGATTTTGAATTTCCCAATGAAGATATATTAGATATAAAGGAGGCTAAGTTAGAAGAAAGCTGGAAAATATATTTTGATGAGGCTATAAATATGAATGGAAGTGGAATAGGGGCCGTCATTATTTCTCCTAAAGGATCCCAATTCCTAATCGCCATAAAATTAGACTTCAACTGTACAAACAATGTTACAGAATACGAAGCCTGCATTAATAGGTTGTAAGAAGAGATAGCAATGAACATCAAGAAACTAGAAGTCTATGGGGACTGGAAGACTCGAGACCTCGAAGTTGATACCATACCAAAAATACCTATTATCGTTGACTGAGGAGTTTGAAGAAATCTCTTTCTCGCACTTGAACAAGGATACAAATAAATTTGCTGATGCACTCGTAACTTTAGCAGTCATGGCCAAGTTGAACCAAGAAAGTAGGGTTTTCCCTGTCAATGTTGAATCTAGGGATAAACCAACATACTGTTTGAATATCGAACAAAGTGATGAATAGCCATGGTATGAGACATTAAACAATATATTCAATCCCGACAATACCCAGATGGCATAGAAGAAAATGATAAGAAAACCTTTAGATGATTGTCAATAAGTTTCTTTTTAAGTTGAGAAATACTGTATAAAAGAGGGTATGATGGAACTTTGCTTCGTTATGTTGACAGTAAAGAAGCACGGTTAATCATGGTGGAAGTACATGAAGGTATATGTGCAAGCACGCCAATGGGCACATGATGTCTTGCCAAATTCTCAGGTGTGGCTACTACTGGTTAACAATGGAGAAAGATTGATAAGCTATTGTCAAAAATGCCAAATTTATGCCGATCACATCAATGCCCTGCCATTTCGGCTGCATAACGTGACGACACCATGACCATTTTCAATGTGGAGTTTGGATGTGATTAGACCCATTAATTCCAAAGCCTCTAACTGTCACCGTTTCATACTTGTCGCTATCGACTACTTCACAAAGTGGGTGGAAGTAGCCTCATATGCTAGCATTACACAAAGGGTGTTTGCTAATTTTTTGAGACTTAATATCATCTATCGGTATAGACTGCCGGCAAGAATAATCACTGATAATGCCACCAACCTTAAAGGGTCAAAAGTCCAAAAATTATGTGAGTAATTCTAAATTAAACACCATAACTCAGCACCGTACAGACCCCAAATGAATGGATCAGTCAAAGTGGCAAACAAAAATATCAAGAAGATGGTGGTAACTTACATAGATTGGCATGAGATGCTCCCATACACACTTTATCCGTATCGCACATATGTGATATCATCGATTGGGGTAACTTCATATTCCCTAGTTTATGTTATGGAAGCCATGACACCTATCAAAGTAGAAATCCCTTCTCTTAGGGTACTCATGGAAGCACAATTAGAAGATGCTGAATGGGCCAAGGTCCACTATGAGCAATTAAATATGATAGAAGAAAAATGCCCTGTCACTATCTGTCATGGTCAACTTTACCAAAAAAGGATGGCACGAGTGTTCAACAAGAAAGTCTAACCAAGAGAATTTCAAGTTGGGGACCTGGTAATTCAGAAAATATTGCCCAATCAGGAGGATGCTAGAGGAAAGTGGGCACCTGTGTATGACGGACCTTACATTATCAAGCAGGCATTTACTGGTGGAGCATTAATTCTTACCGATATGGATGGGCAAGAGTTGGTAAGGCCAGTGAATTCAGATGCAGTGAAATGCTATAATGCATAATAAAAATAAAAATGAAAAAATAAAGAAAAAGAAAAAAACTATTAAGTCGAAAACTCGAAAAGGCAGCCTAAGCAAAAATAGGGGAGCCCGCTATGTTGAAAACCTAAATAGGTGACTTAGGTAAAAAAAATCAGGGCAATGATTCAGAGTACTGTTATAAAAAGAAGCGAGAAAAGCTCAAAGAAAAATGAATCTAAGACATAAGAAATTGGGATGAAGATAATCCTAAGGTTGTACTGACAACAAGGTCTGTTTTCTGAGGAGCAATACAATACACATGTTCATAGTAACATGAGAATCAATGTTGAAGGATGCCAAAGACTTCAAATAGTGGTAAAATTTAATTGTCATTCATTTTTCCAGTTTCTTCCTTACAAGATTTCAATGTTGTATTTGACAATATGCTTGTATGCGAGTTTTAATTGTCTTTGTCTTAGTCTAGACTTTTCATCATCAGCATAGGCACTCTATGGTCCCTATCACGTCTATATATCTATTTTGATAAATGAAGTTTATTCATTCAGTATATTTCAGTCCATATTTCATTCCATGGATAAAGCTTGAGTGGACTACGATAAAGGCTAAACTAAATATTATTTCACAATGCTCTAGTGGGGGTTAACAGGCATTACAGGGATTAAAGAGGCATTCACCCCAATAATGCAGTCGATGATGCGTTATTGAAAGAATGGAATCCAAGGCTATTTAGTGGCAGAGAAGTATAATAATCGGTCATTATGTCATCAAAAAAAGATAGTCAAATTACGGGATAACCCGACAACACATTCGACTGAGAAAAGACAAGAAGTCAGCGGATGGAAGGGGACACTTAGACTGGCTCTTTCCTTAAGGAGGTACAAGATTTTTCAAAAGGAAATAATAATGATAAATGAAAGAATATATGAAAAATTTTGGGACATTGAGGTTTGTCCAGTGCTTTGTTTCAAAAACACCCGACATCGAGTTTTATTCCCTTGCCAGATTCTCGATTTTTTAGAGGCATAAATCCTATCCTGTTGCCAAATTTCTAAATTTCTCTGTGTACGTCAATCTTTCCGTACCAGTTTCCAAGTTATCCAACTTGACGAGTTATTTTATGCTAAATTTCCAAAATTCATTGTGTTTGTCAATTTTTTTGTATCGGTTTCTATATTATTTAGTATGATGAAATTATTCCATACTAAATTCTCAAAATTCATTGTGGACATCATTTTTTTCATACCAATTTTCAGGCTATTTGGTATGATAAAATTATTCCATACTAAATTCCTAAATTTCACTACGTACGCCAATTCTTCCGTACCAGTTTTCAAGTTATTTAGTATGATGAAAATATTCTATACTAAATTCCCAAAATTAATTGTGTAGGTCAATTCTTCAGTACCAGTGCCAAATTCAATTAGTAAAATGAATTATTCCATTCTGAGTTCCCTAGTTTCAGTTCACAATCTCCCATGATCTCAAGTCAGGCGTCTTTTGCCATTTAAAATGTGTTCCTGATCAAAATTTGTATTTTTGTCTTTACTTGTTCTTTATAGGTAAATTTGAAAAATTGTTGGTCTTTCATATTTCCCCATTAAGAAGCAAGAGGGGGCAACTGTAAACACCTGATTTTGTCCAGGTAAATTTTAAAATTTGAAAAATTATTTTAAAAAAAATTGAAAAGTGATAACAATGGAAAAATTAAAAGTATGGAGAAAATAGCAAAAATTGAAAAATTGACCAGACTAAAAAAAGGGTAAAATATGAAAATATGAAAATTTATTTAAATAATAATAATAATAATAATAATTGTAAACACTTGATTTTGTACAGGTAAATTTTAAAACTTTTGAAAAATAGCAAAAATTAAGAAAAATTAAAAATATATAAAAAAATAAGGAGAAGTGGTAATATTAGCAAGAAAGTACAAAATATGAGAAAAACAAAAAAAATCAAAGAGGTAAAAAAAATTAATTAAAATTAAAAAATATAACATATCATTTTATCAAGATCAAAAATATAAAAATTCAAGTAAAATAATAAAATAAAAAAGACATAAAAAAAATAATAGTTAAAATTGTAAAAAAAATATTAAAAGGAAATAAAATAAAATAAATAATAATAATAACTATGTAAACTCCACCATTATTATTTTTATCCCATATTCACTCATGTCACGTGTCCCTTTCATCTCCTCTCATTTTGTTTCCTATCTCACGAAATTATCATCACTTTTGTTTTATTATTTTTTTTTTTTATTTTTTAGTTTATTCACTCCTTTCTCCACTCACATCAATTGTCCCCTCACCATTACTTTTATCTCTCCTTCCTCACATATTCTTCTTTTTTTTCTCATTGTTTTATATATTTTGTTATGTTTTTTACTTATTTATCATTTCTCCCTTTCCTTTCTTACTATTTTTAAAAAAAAAAACCTTTTCTTTATATCTCTTATGCCGCTGCCCCTCTCCATGCTTCGGGGATTCCCCTTTCTTTTGTTATTCCTCACCTTTTCCTCTTTCTCTTTTCTTCTTCATTCTCCCAAATATCATTAAGTCACCTATGCCGTGTCTCCCATTTTCTTTTCCATCTCTCATATACTTTAAATACTAACCATAATGTCTCACCATCTCTACACGTCTCCCTCTTCCTCTAGAACAGCCTCTCAATTCTTCCCCTCTAAGCCAGCTCACCCATAGCCAGCTCATTACTCTTATCTTCATCTAATGTGTCTCAATTCATTAATGCTTGAAATACCCTCAAAGATCTTCTGGGCATTGGGCAGGGTTTTTTTTTACTTTGAAGGATGTATTTCGTCATTCTCAATTTATAGCTCACCAACATCGTATAACCAGAAGATAGGAATAAAGGTTTCAATCAGGAGAATCGGGAATAACTCCATGATTTTTGAGTCTGGATCTTGTCTATAAATAGGGGATTGAAACCATAACTAGCAAGGATGAACAAGCAAAGAATTGAAGGTAAAAGAGAAAAACCAGACAGAAAACAGAGGAGCTCCAGAGAAGAAGCCCACGGAAAAGAAGGAAGATTTGAAGAAAAAGGAAAGGAAAGACTTGAGGTTACAGTTAGAAGGAGGATTTTCATTCAGAAAGGTTTCCCTTCCCTTTCTTTCTTTTTTATGAGAAAAGTAGGATAATGAATTCTGGGAAAAATTAATAATCTGGATCATGGTTTGGGAATGATATTGTAATTTTAGAATTAAGGGACAGTGGTTTTGATAATCACATAAGTTACTTAGAAATTAAATGTGATGGCTATCGTTTGTTACATGCTGGTTTTTATTATGTATATGTATGATTGCTACTGATTTTAAATGAATGTATTGCTGCTGTTTTTGGGTAATCATATTGCTGTTGCTGTGTTTTTATTGTTGCTATTTCTGTTGGTTAAGTGCTGTTGCTATTTTTTTATTGCTGCTGTTTCTAGGTAACCATATTGCTGTCGCTGTTTTTTATTGCTGCTGTTTCTGGGTAATCATATTGCTGTTGCTGTTTTTTTTATTGCTGCTATTTTTGGGTAATTATGTTGCTATTTTTGTTAGTTACGTGTTGCTGCTGTTTTTTTATAGTCTCTACTTTTTTTTTATCAAGTAAGACTTGCTACTTTTATATATGGGATTACTGCTGTTTTTACACATGCAAAATGTTGCTGTTTTCTGTATATTACTACTACTGCTGCTGTTTTTTTTTTGCTACTGTTTTTGTATACTACTACCGTTGCTGCTATTTTTAACATATTACTACTGGTTTTTCCTTAAATATGTTGCCATAAGTTATTTTAAACTTGCTGCAGTTGGTATGAACATGTTACTGTTATTATTGTTTTTTTTTCTATTGTGAATATGTTGTTTAGGATATTTCA
>JASKGM010092461.1:0-13215 GCA_034509205.1 Ceratonia siliqua
AAGAGTAAAGACTTGGTCAAAGAGTAAAGAAAGTTGCAGAGGCAGAGAAGAAATTGCAAACTTGTGCCTTTGGTCTTTTGCTTCTTCGTTGTTCGTTCTTTTAGTTCCAGTTTTAGTTTGACGGAAATCGTGGCCTCGCGCTCTTCTGCTCTCGGTGATCTCTACTTTTGGCGTTGACAGTTGATCTCAGCTCGATACTTGGAGGCGATGAGATGCTCAGAGTTGGAGGTTGAAGATCTTGCAAAAAAATTTTCTTTTCTTCAGAGTTTTAAAACTAGAAGGCAAGTTTTTCAATTTGGTTACTATATGTGACAATGATTTCTGAAGTCTTTAAATTGTGTATTTCATTTTGGCATTTTGTATGTATTATTTGGGTTTTGGAATCTTTGTTATTCTACTGAAAGTTATCTGATACTGAAAATTTGGAGAAAATGATTGCATGCGGGAATCTTGTCAATCTCTTTATTTTTTTCAGTTTTAGAATTGAGAATACATTCAGATTTGAGAAGTTCTCAGTCTTGGTTCTATGAATTTTGTCTTCTAATTTTTTTCGTTTCGTTCAGATTCGTTGCATTTCCATTAATTTCGTTCGATTTTTACCGAAACAACTCGATTTGTTCCGAGTCTTCGAATTTTTGCACATGGTGTGATGTGCCGTTTCGGTCACTCACGAAACCGAATTGTTTCGTGCGTTTCAACCGAAACGGCACGATATTTGGTTCCTTGGTATATAGTGTCTCTGACCCATTCATGATGCGATATTATCATTCACGCTCATGTACAATATCCATAAATTGGTTTAGTACTATAAACACATAATATTTACAAATTAATATTCTTTATAATCTTTTATTAATTCTAAATAACTGATTAATGCTAATCCACATAATTATTAATAATTGAATCCAACATTCTTCTCCCACTTGGATAGCATTAGTCAGGTTTTAGAAATGATGATGAGAACCAGTTTTCAGAAACGAAAGGATCAATATAGCCATAATAAGAATATTAATCGTAAGTCAAGCACATTTTGACCAACAATCTAGAAATGAAACATAAGCCTTTGAACATGCAGAAGATTATATTCAACAAAAATAAATTATCATACATGTCAATAAACTCATATCTCAAATCTAGAAACAAAAATTATGGAATATTTCACAAGGAAAGCATAATTAGTCATACAAAATAATATATGCCATTCCCAAACAAATAGTTGAAACATTCTAAGAATGTTATAAGAGATACAACAAAATGATCAATTGGCCATAATTTTATTAATAAAACAATTATATCATATGGCAAAACAAGTGATCCATTCGTGTTTTAAAATACGTGGGCATCTCTAGGATTTATTTTTCTCTGTTCACACTACGCACACGATACTATCATTCTATTCATGCTTGGGAAAGCATTCTCAAGAATTGAACATGCTTACTCTCATTACGTGTCTATCCTGATAGCCTTATTATCTGACTCATGACAATGTACTTAACTTGAGGCATTCAAAGGATTCGAGCCTATGACATGTTAGTCACTACTTGAATCTCATAGCCATATGAGCCCATAACAAAAGCAATATCTGGGCGTGAACATACTTGACCATACATCAGGCTGCAAACAGTATATGTATATAGGACAATTTTTATTTCATCTCTCTCTATATCATTCTATGGACATCGGGCCTTTGAGAATCTATCACCTTTAACAATCGGTGCTTTTCTAGGAAAACAAGATTAAATATTGAATCTTTTTAAAATTCGATCAATGTAAATAATTATTTTGTTTCATACCATAGATTAGTATCATTAGATGTGAGCAGAATGTCATCAACATACAAAATAATAAATATAACACTGCTCCCACTGACCTTCATGTATATACATTGATCAACAACATTCTTGTTTTCAAAAGCCTCAGCAGTAGGCTTAAATAGCTCATTCATTCTCAAACCCAAGTCAATTACATAATAATCAAATTCATCATAAGAGATTCAACACATTGTTTATGATTTGTCACATTTAGTATCAAAATGGCAAAAATTTGAGGATTGCTCAAAACTGAAGGAAAAACAAGAGTAATAAAAATTGTTTCACATGTTTAAATATGATCAAATAATTTTTGCTCTTTCCTTCAACTTTTTTATTATGTGTTGAAAGAAAATCATCATCATTATATCTGCTAGTGTTCATTGAGCGAATAGAACTCTTTTGTAGGTAAGAACAACATGTTATATATCACAATCATATACATTAACCCACTATTGACAGGGTAAAAATGATTGTGTGATTCATAATATTCTAATATATTTTCACACCAAAACGACCCGTCATTTACCGATAGGGCAAAACGACTTATAGTTTTGGTTGTCTCCTACCTTGTGCTGGATCATGTAGAGCGGGTCGCGGGTTTTGGGTTTTCAACCTAGCCAGTCAGAAAACGCCTCTTCCGGCCACCTTTTTCACCCCAAAAAAATATAGTCTTGCTCATTTTTCAATTTCCTTTTTATCTATGACAATATTTTGGCCTAAAAATGGTCCAAAATTCAACATAATATCCCAAAAATAGACTTCCATACATCTTCACAAAAGATGATTTTTTGGCCAAAATTTTACATAAATATTTGCAAAAATACTCTAAGATCAAGGTTTTCATCATCAAAACTTTGTTTTTCTTTTCACTTGGGTCATAAAAGGAGCAAAATATTAAAACCAAATATGGATATGAAACCAAAACCAAAAATGACTCATTCAACAAAACCCACCAACTTTAAACCTTAAAATCAAATGAGTTGGCTCTAATACCAATTGTTAAAATTATTTTCATCAACTATCAACATGAAACATATGAAGGTGGTGAAATATCAAGATCACTCATTTTATTTAAGGCAGAATAGATAAAAATTCAGAGTTACCTCCACAAAATCTTTAACACCTTTGCTTCAATCTTAAAATTTATGCATAAATAGAGAGCAAGAAAACAAGACGATAGAAACAAATATTTTACACCTTACCAACACAACATATTACCAAGAAAATATCCCCATCATTTTAATTTTTATAAAGAATTATTTGAGAATATTATTAAGCCTCATAATATAAATTAAATTTAACCCAATGGGCTGGTTAAAAACAAAATTAAGGTGTATTCATGGACATCAAGTTAGTTAATTAATTTGTTCATCCTATTATGGTCACAATAATATTTTAATTATATTAGTCTACATATATAAAATTATTCCAACAATTCTTACATGGTATGGCTTCAAATTCTTAATTGGTGTAAAGATACTATTCACCTTTTATTTTTTTAATCCTTTATAAAAAAATTATTATTTTGTTATAAGTATTTATTTTATTATGATTTGGGGTTATAATAAAATAATTATTTTTTATAATTAAATAATCAATTTTTATAAAGAGTAAAAAAAATATGAATAATTGTCTGTCACCAATTAGGACTTTGGTTTCCATGGAAGCACTATGTAAGAATTTGAAAAATATAGTACTCTTTATTTTTCTTTCTAATACATCAAATAATTCTAGAATAATGCTTTAAAATAAACCCAAGAGAAAAATGACATCAAATGATGCATCATTGTAATATACTATACATCTAAAAGTAAAATAATAATAATAATAATTTACTCATTAATTATAATTAAGTTTGATAACTAAATGTTGCATGACTGCATGTAGCACGATTTTACAGAAAAGTCCATAGATAAATTCGATATATAAAAATAAATTACTTAAATCAATTATAAATATATAAATATACCGTTTATTTATTCATTTGAAATATTTACTTACAAATTTCCTAATTTTACTCAGTGTCATCTCTATGGTAACCACAATAATGATAAATCCTGCGTTTTACCATAACATAGCAATAAAAAATGGATAAATTTTAATGTATATTTAAAATAAAATGTCATCATTTACTTAACATAAAAAAAAAAATATATGTTTATCCAATTGCGATGCATAGTATCAGGGACGGATATATATATATATATATACTTTGTAATATTTTTTTTCAATTCAAAAATATAATAAGCGAAGTATTTATAGTATTAGTGTGATTAATTTTAAAGTAATTAATTTTTATTTTTTAAAGTTTCTTTTAATATTTTAAAGAAATTAGGTTAAGTCTAATAATTTTTAACTTTTCTTGTTTATCAAAATTTCAGGTTATTATATTATTTTTTATTCTATTTTTTTAAATAAATTTTTAATTATTCATCAAACTTTAAATTATTATCATAACTAATTTTTTATTTAATTTGTTAGTCTATTTTTTTCTTTAAAATTCTAATTCGATTCCCCTTTAAGTAATTTTTAGATCCGTCCTCCGTAGTATCATAATACTACTCATAATACTACTCTTCAGAATCATAAGAAAATTGCATATATCTTTGATGAAGTTTGCTTATATACCTTCATTTTAAACATTATACTAATTTATTATGACAATATATTTAAAAAATAAAACAGATGTTCGTATATTCAAAAAGCGTTAGAACAGTTAATAACTATAATTTGCTCTAAAATAATTTCCCTGGATATAAATTGGTTTCCCTTTTATCAATAATGTTTTGGGTGTCACGTTGCTATGACATTTTTTATGAATTTTATTGTCTCAGCATCAAAAAATTGATTCAAACATCATTTAATATTTATGAAAAAAACTATTTTGAATTGAGTAATATTAATATATTTAAGAAATTTTGCAACTATCATGATTATTTTATGAAAAATTATATATTTTAAGAGAATTAGTTTTTCACCATTAAATGTATTTATAAATTCTCATCTTAATAATTTATGGTTATATTACTATTTTGGTCTCTTAGTTTTATTTTTTGAGCGAATGTGGTCTTTTTTTAAATTATTTGTTCTATTTTGGTTATCAAATTTCTTAAGCAGTTTACATAAGTTATAAATTATAAATTTCATTATTTTAATTAGTAGTGAAACTAACATGAATACTTAATTGTTTGTTTAAAGAAAAAAAAGTTTGACTGAAGTATGGTCCAAATTTATAGAATCATATTTAAAATTTATCAACTTTTTTTAAAAAAATATAACTATGATATAATTAGTTTCTAAATTGAAATTATTATTGAATTTTATTTTCATGATTATTTATTATTTTCCTAATTTAATTTTTAATTCAATCAAATTAATTTAAGTAATTGAATTTCACTGAATTTTTTTAAAGTATTTTCTATGCTACATCTGAGTTTTTTTTTTTATGTTTTTTCTTTCTTTAATTATTTTCATTTATATTTAAAATTTTTTTTTTACTCTTTCTTTAAATTTTTTTACATTTTTTTAAGGATTGTGTTTTAATTATATTTTTAGAATTTTTTATTTAATTTATTTAATTTTTTATTAAAATAAAATTATAAAAAATAAAAAAATAAACTTACGAAATAAAAATAAAAAAATCTAAATATATTAATATATCTTAGCAAACAGTTTTTTAAAAGGTCAAGCAAACTTAAACTTGGGCGTGTTGGGCATTTCTTTTGGTTAATTTTTGGACAACTGGTTTCGTGGGTCAGATTAATGGGCCTTATTTTCTGGACAAACAAGCTCTGAATGCTGGGCCTCAAGAACATTCAATTTGATTGAAAACTTAAGCCTATTGGGCTGAACAGGTTTCTTATAAGCCCAGTTGCCAGGGAGGAAGTTGGAAACGCACTGCTTGATCTAGGTCCTCTCAAAGCCCCAGGGCCGAATGGGCTTAATGGGTTTTTTATCACAGGCACTGGGATATTGTTAAAAGAAGATGCGCTACTATTTGTACTTTTTTCTTTTTTAGCCAATGATATATTATAGAATAATAATGATTATAAATAATAAAAATAATAAATGTGAGAAAAAATATAAGAGTAAAGTAAAAAAATAGTGTACAAATAACATTACTCTAATAATAGTACTAAAAAATATTTCTCGCGATTAGATAGTGTTAATTAAGAAATAATATATGTGAGTACAAGGGTAAGAATAGTGTAAAAAAAGTTTATGACACACTTTAACATTAAGAAAACATTTCTAGTACTACTATACTATTAAAAAATTAAATATTATTGTCATAAATATTTTAAGACAAGCAATTCTTTCTTACACTTTAGTAACTAACTTAATCATAATGTAAAAATATATTACACGGAAAAACATAAATGGTAGTAGTGATGTATTATAGTAATACTAAAAATATTTCCCGAGATTATATAGTGTTAATTGAGAAATTTTTATATAGAACTAATTCACAAAAGATAAGTAAACTAATTGAATTATGAATAAATACATAAGCATATCAGACATATTTTTCAATTAGACTTACTTCTAATATACGTATATGTTTACTTATGATTGGATTAGTCTACTTATCCTTTGTAAACCAGGTCTATCTAAAAACTTATTGTGCTAAATCCAAAAACTTGGTGCCCTAATGAAATGGGTCAGTATATCACCTACAAGTTTCACAAACTCATTATGTGCCATATTTAGAGGGCTTAAAGTTTGGTGTATGTGATAAGTGTGAAAATGAAAAATGAAGTAAAGTGTGTTTGTGAAAAAAAAAAAAATTGATGAGAGTAGTATTATTCAAATAGAATGGGAGTTATGCTCCATTAAAATTGATTTTATCATGTGTCAAAAATATTAAATAAACTCAAATGCAAAAATAAAATGACTTCTTAGATAACTCACTTAATAACCCAAATTTCCTATTGTTCATACAAGACAACGAGTTAAAACAATAACCATAACTTTATCTGAATTAATTTTTTTTATCAAATTTAAATGATATTATATAAACATTAATAATTTATGAATAAAATTTATGTGAGTAATATGAAAAAAAAAGTAAATTATTTTTTTCTTAAGAAATGTCTTAATTACAGAATTTTTTCTTCTATTATAAAAATATACATGGACCTATCTTAAAAGTTAAAAAAAATACTACAATATAACACAAATGTGAATTTAACCTTAGTTAAATAATTTAAATGTCTAAAATACCCATTGTAAAAAAAATTGTCAAATTTAAATAATTCATTTATTCTTAGTAATATTGATCTAGAAAAATAAATAAAAAATATTAAATAATTTTTTAAAATTTTTTTATAATTAATAATAGATAAATTTAAAAATTTCAACACATTGAATAATTTTTAAAAACTTTTTATAATAATAAATGATAAATTTAAAAGTTCTCAATAAATATAACTAATTTAAATAAATTAAAATTAAAATTAAATTAAGTTATAATATTTTTTAATTTTTAAAATAAATTTATATATATTTTTATGATAAAATAAATAACCGTATAATTAAAATATAAAAAACTAATTTACTAAATAAAAGTCAAGCTTTCCTATCATATGAGGTATGATTGTGTGTGCAAGTTATAAATAACAACACAGGATCTATTATATCTTAAATGGTTAGGATTTTTCATGATTTTTATTTTTTTAAAATATTTTTTTTGTCAAGACACGACGATGGTACAATCCTTTTCCGCAAGTTATGTTCTCCACTCTAAGAAAATTAAAAATAGAAAGAGAGAGTGGAACAAGTCAATACCAAACTTCCAAACGCCTCTTTTTTAATATGACAATAATCTTCGTATTTAAGGAAAAAAAAAACAAAAGCCGATGAATTTTACCTTATTTGGCGCCTAGGTTCATTCACGGCGACAACCTCTAATCTTCACGAAGTAATTAATAAAATAATAATTATAAAGGTTGACTGAATCGTTCCCTTGAATGGATATGCTTGCCGTTGATAGTAAACCAAATTATACAATTCAAATGGGGTTTTCCCCTTCTGTTTGAAAATGATGTTATTTTTATTAAAAATGAGCGTTATAAAATTTATTTATTTTTTTGTTTTAAATATTTCTATAATAATATTTCAAAATATGTAATAACCGTTCTACAATATAATGCTTTTATAAATATAAAATTAAATAATTTAAGGCTTGTTTAATTACTGTTTTTATAAAAAATCTGTTTAATACAATTGTTTTTACTTTTTACTCTTAATTTTTAAAAATTGTCTTTCATTTTTTGTACTTTTTATCTAAAAAATAAATAAATAATTTTATTAATAAAAATTTGTAAATAAAGTTGTAAACAGACTTAATTTATTATTTTTATTATTTTAATTCTATAATATTATAATTATTATTTTGTTTATATATTTTACTAATTTAAATTAAAAAATCAAGTCTTAAGTTTTAAATTTTCAAATCAAGTTAAATGAAAGTTTTTTATTTTTTGTTTTCAAGAACTGTGTGTAAAAATTATTTAATAAATAAATAAAATCACTCTTACTCTTACTCTTGCTTTTTTTTTTTTTTTAATTTTGAACTTCTTCGAGTAGTTTATATCTTAACAACCTTTGCATGCTTATATCCAAACGCGTCAATTGTTGTTCTGAATTTTTGTAGAGAGAGAGAGAGAGAGAGGTTCCAAGAAGTTGGGAAGCAGGAATGAGAAAAGTGTTTTGGTGAAAATAAGAATGATGTTCTTATTAGTTTACCCGTTGCTGGTTGATGCATCTTCTTCAGATATCCATGTTAATTTTCAGACTAACTGATATTATTAAGCTTCATTGGGAAGAGGCGAAGCTCTCAAACATGGCGGACACACACAAGAGGGTAACACTGAAACTCCTTTCTGCTTCATTAATTCTTTCTTTTCTTTCTTCCTTTTTCTATGTCATGTCATTATTCAAATTCATTACTGCTTCCTTGTTTCTTTTCTTTGTTCCTTGTTTGTTTATCATTTCATATTTCGTACTCTTCTTTCTTTCTTTTTCTCATATATAAATGGATTCTCCGTTTGGAGATTTCATGTTGTGATTAATAGACTCAACCGATAAGAAATATTTATATGGAGACATGTCAAGTAATTACTCAATTTATCTAACAAAATGTTGCCTTACAATGAAAAGAGACATATGATACTTAGTATTTTTTTTTTCTTGCCGATAAATAGTACTTCAATATCATGGAGGTTTGAACCCTCAAGTTGAAGTCAATTTATACTTAGTGTTAAGAAATGTGTATTTTGAGCTAATGATCTTGGACTCAAAATTTTCTTTTTATTGACAAATAGTACTTTAATGTCAGAGAAGTGGGAGTTTAGATGTTAAGGTTAACTAAGACTATGTAGTAAGAAGGCTACCAATTGAGTTAATGCTCTTGGACTAGATAATACTTAGTACTTATACAAAAGAAAAAAATATATTCTTTTTATCCTCCCATGAGGAATATTGGGAATATTTTATAAAGAGGGAAAGAGAATGAAAAAAATTATGTAAGTTGAAAAAAATTTTAAGTTGTTTTAATTTGAAAGATTTTGAAAGAGAAATTAATTATTTACTCCCTCCGTTTCAAATTATTTGTCGCTTTGGAAGCTTTATTTTATTTCAAATTATCTGTCGTTTTACATTACCAATAAAGTATTAATTGTTGTTTTTCCAACGTTACCCCTATTTATTGTTATCTTCAATAGAGTAGTAACAAGAGTTTAAATTGACTTTAATAAGGGTAATTTAGTCAAGTACAATTATTTTTTGCTAGAATTGAGGCTATTTAATAGTTACCTTAATTCTTGTGTCATTACCTTAAACGACAGATAATTTGAAACGGAGGGAGTACTATAATATAATTAATTATTTTTCAAGTTTTAATATTAAGACACATAATTAATCATTTTATTAAATAATAAATTTATATGAATATATCACAATTAATTATTTTTTTAATTTAAACATTTAAATAAAGAGAAGGGAATCATTTAACCTTCTCTTTCCTTCTATTTTCTCTCTTTTTTTGGGTTTGATTCCTTCCATTTCCTTTACCTTCTAAGTTTCAAACATACCTTAATTAAATTTATTCAATTTAAAATAAATTTTATTTAAAAAATTTTGGGAAAATTATGTTCAAAAGAATTTTACGGAACAAAATTAATTCTTTCTATCATATTATAATAAAAAATTGGTCCAAAATTATATTTAAAACAGCAATTAAGTATATTCGGTTAATCTATATATACTATTATATATAGCTCTCGATGAGTTGATCTTTTTAGAGTCTTTTATATATAATTTTTAATTTTTAGAAAATAGTGCATGGATAATAATTATTTAATAACTCCTCACTATTTTTTATTATTAATAAAATATATATTACAACTTATATACATAGAATATGAATAATTACATATTAATTTATTTTTTATACAGACAGACAATTTTTTATTAAATTAAAATTAATAATTTTTATTTAACGTTATTGATTTATTTAAATATAATTAAAATAAATATTATACATGTCAAGACCCTAATATCTATATTATTATATATGATTTTAGAGTCTTTTTATGTCTTTTTCTGCTAAAATTATCTGAGAATTTATTTAAAGTTTAAAACTACTTATCATTTTAAAAATTTAAAATTAAAATAATAGTAAATAAAATCAAATACTAGTTATATTATATGTTAATATGTTAAAAGTAACAGTTATTGAATTTTCTCAAATAATAATCGGAATAAAAGTAACCGTTATTGAAATTTTAAGTTAGACGTTATTATTTATATTATATAATTAATTAAATATAATTGATATTAAAAAATAGAATATGTACCATTAAATCATAGATGATGTGCAAAATGCAAATCATACAAAAATTACTTAATTAATATGTTACAATTTTTTATTTGTATCGTGAAAGATACTTGCAATTATTGAGGATAAAATATTATAACTTATTATAGAATTGAAGTTCCTACGGATTCACTCTATGACGTCGCGTTGTAGATTAGTATCATTATTTATTATAATTTATTGGCAACTTGAATAAATACCAATATTTTTTTTCAACTGATTTCTTTGTGGCACATGAGTTAAAATAATTTTTAAAAAAATGTTGGAGATAATGTTTAGGAAAGTGAATTATAGAAAATGTAATATAACTACTTGAAAGTTTCAATTTATATGATTTTAACTTTATTTATTTACTAGTGTAGATGCGTATTAATCTTTTTATTTTAGTTTAATTATAGATAACTAAATCGATAATTTTTTTAAGAGTTAAATATTCTC
Source organism: Ceratonia siliqua (assembly GCA_034509205.1). NCBI lineage: Eukaryota > Viridiplantae > Streptophyta > Magnoliopsida > Fabales > Fabaceae > Ceratonia > Ceratonia siliqua. The sequence continues at coordinate 11,128 of JASKGM010092461.1, forward strand.
TCATCTTGGAACCAATAAAAATAATGAAAAGTTCGCAAATCACAAGCATCGGGTGAGGGGGGCTGGTTGCATATTAGTATTATAAGAGATTGACAGGCGCCGAAGGTCAAAGATCAAGAACCATGCGCCGCTAACACTTTTGCAATTTTCAAATCCCCATTCAAATCAGTCTCAATGATTTTGGCTTAAAATATTTCAACAACATCACGATTTCAAATTTCAATGCATTGCTGCTATTCTTTGTGAATTGTGAGCACCCACCATTTTTTTAAGTAATATTATAATATTGAGATTTAATAATATAATATTTATTATTTTTAAAATAGAATATACTTAAATTACACTTTATTTCTCTCTATTTTAAAAAATATAATTCTTGTCCCTCTAATGTAATATTCTATTAAGACTTTTTTTAAATAAATTAAAAAATTAAAATTAAAAAAATTATTAACAAAGTTACTCTCACTACTCTTCCTCTCACCCTCAAGACCCTAACATGACACAATAAAAAGAGAAATGTCATACAAAAAAGATGAATGGAAAAAATTTACTTTTTTGTTTAGTATTAGAGTAAAATACTCTCTCCTTCCCTAAGAGATACTTTAATTATACTCGCTTATCATCTATTTTAAAAACATATACTCTCATTCCTTATAAATTAGAAACAAGTTACAACTAAACTTAAAAAGAAAACTTTTGTTAAAGTTGACCGTTATCTTCTAGTTAAAAGTTTAATTTTTCTAATATGACCAAAATATTTTTTTTTTTTTACCTTCCATTGACATTGTGGCTTGTTTGGTATCATAGAGAGGAACACGGATAAAATGATCTTTAATCCAGACCTCCAAGTTGTAATTCATTCTTTTAATTATTATAAATATAACAATATTTTTAATAAAATAAATATTATTAAATTTTTTAGAATAAATAATATAAAAACAATATAATTAAATAAATTATATATATAATATACAAATATAAAAATATAATTAAATATAAAAAATATATAATATTAAATAATTTATAAATAATAAAAATTAACAAATTAAGATTTTATTATGATCAAAACTATGGAAAAATAAACTTTTTCAAGTGAATTTTTTTTAAAAATTTCAAGTAAAATATTTTTAAAACAGAAAATTATAAAAGTTTGAAGTAATAATATTTTTAAAACAAAAAAATAAATTTTTTAAGTCATGATATTCTTAAAATTAAAAAAATTTCAAGTAATGTTATTTTTAAAACAAAAAAAAATAATTTTTTTTAGCTAATGATATTTTAAAATTAAAAGAAAAATATTTTCAAGTAATGATATTTTTAAAATAAAAACAAATCTTTCTCAAGTAATGATGCTTTTAAAACAAAAAAAATTAATCAATTATTTTTTAAACAAAAAAAGAATCTTTTTTATTCTTAAAATAAAGAATAAAATATTCTTCTTTCTTCTAAGAGATGCTTTAATTACACTCATATTGTCTCTATTTTCAAAACATATAATTCTCTCCCCTCTAACCTAATTCTGTTAGGAATATTTCATTAAAATTTTTAATCAAAAAAAAAATAATTAAAAAAATGAACGACAAAGTTACCCTCACAACTCTTCCTCTTACCCCAAGACTCTACCATGACATAACAAGAATAGGAATGCCGTACAAAGAAGATGAATGAGAAAATTTTACTTTTTTCATTTAAAAATATAATTACTTAAAAAAACTTTTTTTTGTTTTAAAAGTATAATTACTTGAGAAAGATTTTCTTTTTTTTTTGTTTTAAAAATATCATTACTTGAAAATATTATCCTACATCCCCACCCCCCTTTTTTTTTTACTTTTTCTATTTTCTATTTTTTTAAAATTTTTTTACTTTTTAAAATTAATTAACTATTTTTTATCTTATGTATTTTTTTCAAAAATTTTTAGATATTTTTGAATTTTTTCTTCAGTTTTTTTACATTCCTTTTACTATTCATCTATAATTTTTTTTACTATTCATTTGTAACTTAAAAGATTTAAAAAAAATGCAAAAACATCCTAAAACATTATAATAAAAATATATCATATAAACATATAATTAATTAATTTTATAAAA
>JASKGM010092493.1:0-13213 GCA_034509205.1 Ceratonia siliqua
TTTGATGTATGTGTTAGATGGCTGTGTTGTCCTGTTTTATGTATGTGTGTCTATTGTTGTAATATGTGCTGTAGGGGGAGGGCAATATTGTAATTCCTCTTGTGAGATATTCCCTCCGAGTATGTAATTTGCAGTTTGAGGAAATAGAGATTATTATTCAGTTTGCAGGAAAAGACAGAGGTGTAGTAGTTCGTGTACTGTTCATTGAACAGTAAGTTGCTGGATTTTTCCAGAGTTCTTCCCGAAACCTTGCGTTTGCAAGTGCAGATTGCTACAATCTGTTGATCCCTTCCCTGTGCTACTCCAGATGGGCTATGGCTCCTAGAATCTGCCAACACTTAACTTATAGTACCTGAAGATTCTAGTAAATCATGGATTAAAATTAAAACAGAACAAATTATACATTGCAGACATATAAAGTTATAATCATAGAAAAAGGAAAACAAATACTGCATCCCACAGTTTGTACATATACAGGAATTATACGCTCAAGCTTCTATAAAGCTCTGCTCTTCCAATTTTATCTTAACAGCAAGTAAAGCTATGAATTTCTATCAGCCTAGATATGAACATGTAAAGAAAAAAAGAAGAAGGTAATAACTAATTAGTAACTACTTTGTCAAGAAAGTATTGAACTGCAAACAAGTTATTATGCACGAACGTTACACATAGATGCACAAGTGATACCAACCCAAAAGAAAACTACTTACTTAACAAGGCCCTCCTCCAATTTGTATTGTTCTTCAACAGACCACTCAACTACCAACCCTGTATCATGCTTCAACCCTGGGACTGAATCAAGAAGAAGAGAAGAACCAGATGGATTACCAGCTTGACTTACGATAGGGTTACCGTTAGTGATGCTTGAATTCCCAGAATATATCATCCCAGAAGTCACCCCAAAATAATTACCCATTGGTACCATCTCGGACAAACTGTTAATAGCACCGGACTGAAATGATATTGCATGCCGGTTCAAAGCAGGATCCATATCTTCATTGTAAAACCCAGTATTCGACTCTGCGGCCATCCTTTCCGTGCTGTATCTAATGATTTCCCCAAATTACCATAAGCCAGAAGCTGTTCCAATAACCCAAAGACTGGTTTACTTGGGCACTAAAGCAGCAAGCATTTTTCAAACAGACTTAACGATACATCAATTTACTGCTTCTTGGTATCCATCCAAGATTAAAAATTATTTAAATAAAACCCACCAAGAATTAGAGTGGAAACACCTATGTCAAGCTTATTCAATTCAAATATACACCTCTCAAATTTCTCGAACAGTACCCAACTTCAGAAGGAAGGGATACCAAATACCACACTTGCTCAGAAATGGAGAGCCAAGAAAAGCAAAGAACAATCAAGACAACTCAAGATGTTGAAAACCCATGAGACCCAAATCAGTCTCCAAAACAAGAAGAACCGTTCATCAAAAGCAGTCAATTATGGAGCAAAGCAGCTCCAGACGGCAAATGATAAAAGCGCCTACAACAGCAAATCGGACGTGTCGTAGCAGGACAGGATGTGGAGAGAGAGCGTGCCTTTTTGGTATCAACTTTCCGACTGAGCCCTGGTAGTGAAGTAGTGATGCTGCCTTTTTCTCTCACTACAACGTTATTACGATACTAGCATTTGGCATTTGCTCCTTTCTCGGTTGTGGGGTACTCTGCTTTTGTTGCACACGCACTTTCTCGCTCTCTAGAGAGACAAGAGATGGCTTGGAGCTCCACCAATAGCTATACAGAGAAAGGAAAAAAGAGGAGGCAGTTTATTTATTTTTTTTATAATAATAACAATAATGAAAGGTCGTGGAACAGTGCGAATCCCAATAAGAATTTGATGCTAATCATTGTGGACACCACCTCTATTTTTACTTAATTTTATTTTCCTTTTCCAATTTTATACTTTTATGAAGCGTTGTTCATATATTTATATAAATTATTAAATAATAAGAATTAGAAGAACAAGACCAAAAAAATTCAGGATCATACTATCGTCACTTGTTCAAATTGCATTATGTGAGGTTTCTTTTTATACTTTTTGATAGAAAAATATATCGTGATGTTATCTAAATGATAATAATATAGTATTTCAATAATATTGTGTATTTTTCCGGAAATTGAGACTATGCTTGGTGATCGTTAGACCATATATTTTGATGGATCAAGGAGACAACTAAATGCACGCAAGGTTTTGCAGCACAATGACCGATTATAGACTGATACTATAAACTCAAAACATTATAATAAATAATATTATTTGTATATTATTTTTTTTATATTTTTCATATATTTATATTTTTAATTATTAATAAATTTTATTATTATTATTTTATAATATATTAATAATTAAAAATAAATATGTAACAGAGGTATAATAAAAATAATGTACAACTAACCATTCCTCTTCTAAAATAGTTTTAAGTAGACCATTGAAATTTAAACTTAAAGCAAATGTATGACTGGAACAGCTATTGAATGAACTACAAGGTCAACCAATTAACATTAACAACTTTTAATTGAACACCCTTCACAAACTTTTACTTTCAGTCAAACAGTAAGCACATAAGTCAAAAAAATTTTGATGAGCTTAATCAATGAAGAACTTAACTAACCCTTTTCGTTTTCAACTTGGGAAATTAGCAGTTACTCTCCTTCATCAATAGCTCTAGAAGAAACGAAAACCCAAGAATTATCATCTAAGAAATAAAGTATTGTTTGAAATGGATTTTAAAAATTATCTGTTTATTTTATGAAAACAAAAAAATAATTACTGTTTTTATCTATTATTTTTAAAAAAAATATTTTCTAAGCGATGATTTAAAAAATTAAAAATTAAGAATAAGTTTAATCGCTAATATATATGGGAGGCGGTAGGAGAATTTTTATAAATTTTGTTTTATATGTTTTTATATTTTTTTTAATATTTTTTTTTATTTTTTAAAATTAATTAAGTATTTTATATATTATATATTTATTTTAAAATTTTTTAAGATATTTTTTATTTTTTTAAAATTTTTTTAATTTACAAGTAAATAATAAAAAAAGTTATAGATAAATAATATCATAAATTTAAAAAAATTTAAAATTATTTTAAAAAAATTTTGAAAAAAATATATGATATAAAACATAATTAATTAATTTTAAAAAATTTTAAAAACATTAAAAAAAAAAGAAAAAGAAAAAAAGCTGTGGAGCCTATATATATATATTTTTTCCCAATTTCTTGAAAACATGGAGAAGTGGGATTTTCAGTTTTTTCTTCTTGAAGTCCAGCAGCTCTCATTCGTCTCTCTCACCGTCACCCATTGCATCTACAGTGGCAAGTCATCTTCTTTCTTTTGGCAGATTTGGGGTTTTGAGTTGTGATCGGTGATTAAAATATTTGGGGTTTTGGATTGGCTTCAAATTGTAGCTCTGTTTTGGTGGATGATTTTGTTAATGGGGTGATGTGTACGTTTTTTCTAAATTGAATTTTGGTTGGGGATATAGGTTAAGTTGAAGTTTTGTCTGCTGTTGTGGTTTATGTTTTGATTTCTATTTCCTATGGTTCATTTCTGATACTCGGGTGCGCAGTACTTTGACTCTCCTTACAAATTTAACATATACCCACATTATTTTGAAGAGCAATTTTTTTTCTCCTTTTGTTTTTCATTTTGTTTTGTGTGTATCAGGTGGAAACTAGAAGTAGCCAGTTTTTCGTTTGGAGATTCTGTTATTGCTCTGCAGAAAGTAGAATTCAAAACTGATAGTTTTACTGGTTACACAAATTATGAATTATTTAAAGTGAGTAGTTAAGGTGTATATTAAAATATTCCAACTGGGTATTTTGCTCTGATGGGTGACTCCTGATTTTTTAATTTAATACTTACCCAACCCAAAATCCAAGGGTGAGCTGTAAATCTGTTATTATGCTATGATCTTGAGCTGTAATCATGGTTGTGTATGGTATTTGGTCGTTATACCATGGTTACATATTGATTATGGTTACATGGTTGTGTTATACCATATGTTTTCTAGGTGCTGCACCATGTAACCATAACCTTGTGGTCGTTATAATCTTGAGCTGTAAATCTTGGAAGTTTTTTTTAAAAAAATCCATATTTGTATTTGACATGTATTGGATATGTTTTCTAGGTGCTTGACCATGTAACCTTTTTCTTCCTTGAATTTTTTTAAAAATGGCTTTGAAATGAAATTACTGCATAGCATTTCTATTACAAAGTAATAAAAATTTAAAAATTATGTTCATTTTGGGGCATTTCAGAGGTATCAAGAATACACATCAGCTTGCGAGTTGCCAAAATGAAATCACTCTCACATCAATGGAACTAGGATTTAGTTGGTAACTTGGTACACTGTTGTTCTTGCAAAACTAGAGAAAAGATAGGAGAAAAGTTTAAAAATAAGAATGTGTGTCAGTTAGGATTAGAAGGTTAGAGAATACATGATCCAATTAATGTGGCTTAGGATATGAGATACTACTATGACTAGTGCAAGCTATATTAATTAAATCAAAATTCCAATAATTGGTTAAGGGGAAGAATGATGCCAACTTTGCACTTTGTGCAATGTGGAGCTAGCAGGCATTCTATTCCATTGTTTCAAAGATGCAAAGCAAGATTAATGCTGCAGATTAATTTAGTTTTTCATCCTCTACGCTTTACAGTTGAACAAAGAATGCCTGCTAAATTATGGCTTGATTTCTATCTGTTTTTTTCCCTGGACACGTATTCTGTTGGGGGAATTTGCTAAATTATGGACTTGATTTCTGGCTATTTATACTATATAATCATGGCATGGTGGCTACATATGTCCAACAGACCAAGATCTTCTTTCTTTTATTTTCCTTCTGTGGTAGAGCAGTGTGATGGATGATTGATAATTGACATACCTTTTTTTTTCTTCTGAATTTTTAAGAGATGTTTGGTAAGCTTATGTAGGAACCTTTGGAACTTTGTATCATTAGTCTTCATGTCAGTCTTATTCAATTAACTTAAGTTTTGCTCTGCTCACAAATGACACATGGTGAGGTGTCACTTGAATGCCCTTTCCCTTGAAATCTTTAAATTATTAGTAAAAGAACTCAAGTTCATATTTTTTTCAATGTTATATTTGAAAGTTTTAAAAAGAATACATGAAATGATAATGGAGTAAATAAAATGAGAATGAGGTAAACTTAACTTAGGAGCTGTTTGTTTTGGCTTATCAGAGAATGTATTTTCTCCTTCTCCTACAAGAAGAATGACTTTTTTTTAAAGAGAAGTTGTTTTATATTTGGATGCAATAATTTAGAAGGGCTTTTGAAGTAGTGTGAACAATTTTATAAATGAATTTTTCTCTCTCTTCTTATTTTTCGACTTATCAGCAAAAGTTAAAAATTTTAACTTCTCCTTATAGGAGATTTTCTCCATTTTCATTAACTTATCTGTTTTCTATAAATCCAAACAAACAGGTATATTTTTATCAGAATGCATTATTTTTTAAAAAAAATTAACTTATTCTAAGAATAAGCTCAAACAAGCAGGGCCTTATTATTCCATTTCTATTAATTTATTTTATCCTTGTCAATTTAATCCTCTTATAACATTTAATTTCATGAGGTTTAAGAAATTAGGGATTCAAAACTTATTTCTGACCAAATACCTGAAGAATTTCATAAGGAGGGAGTTTGGTTACTAAATGTTTCACTTATTATTCCCCACTTTTGAGTGTTTTTTGTGGTGTGCATTAAATGGAAGCTCATATGTAGAGTCTTCAATGGATCAATCAGGTGAAAAAAGCTTTGGCAATAGCAACCATTCAGAAAACTTATTTATGACCAAATACCTTGAGAATTTCATAAGGAGGGAGTTTGGTTACTAAATGTTTCACTTATTATTCCCCCCTTTTGAGTGTTTTTTGTGGTGTGCATTAAATGGAAGCTCATATATAGAGTCTTCAATGGATCAATCAGGTGAAAAAACCTTTGGCAACAACAACCATTCAGAAGAACTATTTGATCAAGCTGTACAAGCAATGTCAGCATATCGTGATCACATTGTTAATTAGATGTGAGCATAGCTATGCAGTCTTCGTAGTTTAGGATTTATGTAAAATATTGTAAGGGTATCTCATTTTTTTATTTATATAAAAGTTTGTAAGGATATGTAACAAAAAAATAGATTAAAGCATTTATTATATAGTGTTATATAAATAAATTTATCCTTTTTATCAATAGAATTTTTATTATTATGTAATACTTGAATATAGTTCTAATATTTTTTAGATGAACAATGGTAAAAATATCTTAAATTTGTAAAGATATTTTATATGCATTGTTTAAACATATAAAACTTGTTACTAATTAAAAGGAAAAAGTATTTTCATTCTATTGCAACTAAATAAGTTTTCTTGCTTTTTATAAGAACAATGGTAAAAATATTTTAAATTTGTAATGTAGTTTGTAAAGATGTTTCATATGCATTGTTTAAACATATAAAACTTGTCACTAATTAAAAAAAGTATTTTCATTTTATTGCAATCAAACAAGTTCTCTTGGTTTTTTTGTTCTTACAATCGTTTCTTGAAGTGTTTTTTTTCAAACAAGTGTTTTATTTTTTTGCTTTAAAAAAATTGTTCTTAAAAATTACATTCAAACAAGTTTTTTGTTTTTTATTTTTTATTTTTTGTTTTATAGAAACTATGTTTTTTGTTTATTAGAAACTATTTTAGAAAACAAAAAACGGAAATACTTCATAGCACATAAACGAACAAAAAATACAACAACTTTAATTGGATTGCTTACCACAAACAAAGTAGAGCTCACAGTGGAAGAAAACGTTTTGATACCATTTGAAATTTAAGGTTAAAGTAAAGTATTGATTGGAAGAACTTGAGGGTTAAAGGAAAATCCACTCTTCAGCCCTTATCTCCTTTACTTATAATATTATGTAATAAAGTTTAACTACAAGATAAATCGATACAGATAAAGGTGAAATATAAAGCAATTTGTAACACTTATCTGTATAGGTTTCTTAAAAAATTGTTGAATTTGATTCTAAGTCATAGGTCAGGTATAATAAAAATTTTAGGCTTCGTTTCATGTGCATATAAGATAAAATAATATAAGTTAACACAATTCAATCTTATATGATGCTTGGTGCACTCAAAAGATTATGAAAGTTTATTCAATCAAGATTTTTTATATGTCTATCAGTGTAGAATACTACACACCGAAAAAGATAAGATAAATATTGATAAAGAAACTTGTATAACCACTACTATTACCACGGATGCCACCACCACTATTCTATCACCATTGCCATTGTCATCGTCGTTACCATGCTTATGACCACTATCACTCTCAACTAAAGATATCACCATAGGCATTGTCACTAGCAACATTTCATTGTCGTCACTATCATCACTATTATTACTGTCGTCGTCACCACTAGGTCATTACTAAGGTCACCACAACTATCATTATTACTATTGTCGCCACTAGTTCTATCGTCATTGCCGTCATTATCAACAAATACATATTACTTTATGTGATAAATTTTATATATTATAAGTGATCCAACAAACATATAATATGAGGTTTATAGGATGAATAACTTATACAATAGTATAAATTGTTACGAGACCTTAAAGTAAAATGTGAAGGTTTGTGTTAAAATATAGCAATTGTCATTTCTAGTAAGGATATTTCTATTTGAACGTCTTCTAAGTATCATAGAGCTTCTATAGTACCCTTTAATACTTTATGTATCTGGAATCACACGTATATGGGCAAATACAATTTAAGCACTTGTAAGACTTCCTCTCAACATTTATGATAATTTTATTAAAATTGTATGATTGATCTAAAAACAAGAAAGCACTTAGGAGTCGTTTGGTATTGGGATTCTATAAAGTTTCTTAAGAATCACTACTTGAAAATCCTAATTTCCCATGTTTGGTACAAGGTGAAAAAATTTTGTTCCAGAAAATTAGGTTTCATGGGAACACTTTTTGAGCAAGTTTCTTATGAAATGGGTGGTATTCTTACATTCCTAATCCATGGGAAAATTTGAGAGATCTAAATGACCATTTTACCCTCTTTCACAAACCAACAAACTCTAAATCTCAAACCTCAAATCCTAAGCCCAAACCTCAAATCTCAAACTCCAAACAACCAAATCCTAAACCCCAAACCCTAAACCTCCAAACCCTAAACCCCAAACCCCAACCCCTAAACCTTAAACCCCAAACCCCCAAATGCCAAATGTCAAATGCCAAATCACCAATCCCAACCCTTATATTTTTTTTAAATATAAATTTCTTGCAATTTATATATAGAGATATTTTGTAAAAATCACTTAAATTCCTAGAAAAATAGCTTTTGAACCAAATATGAAAATGTCCATCATTCCTAAGAATTTACAAGACCAACTAAATACAATTTTTACATTTCTAATAACAAGATTCTTAAGAACTATGGCTTTTAGGAATCATGTTTCTTGAGAGAGAGAAAAAACGTCTCCTATACCAAACACCCTCTTAATGCTAAGAAGCTTTACCCCCTAGCCACCCCACTTTTCCATCACCCAATAAGGATAAGACACATGAAAAGTAAAATAGTTCATAAAGGAAACACTTGCAAGGAGTCTTAAGGTATATCTAGATCTCCCTTTTAGTTAAGAGGTACGTTTCTTTGGTTCATCACTTCAAATTCTTTACTCATAGATTGATTTAGCCATTAGAGAGCCTTTGGAGGCAATTGGAGATGGAACCTAGGAATGCCATATGAAATGAATTTTGGGGAAATAAATATAAGAAGAAACAGTTTTTAATGTATAAAGGTCTAAATTTCTATTAGTTTTGTAATGTTTTGCAAAACTAAGTGGTTTGATTCACCGCAAGGAACTAAATTTCATACGTTTCGGTCGAAACGCACGAAAAATTTTGATTTCATGCGAAACCGAAATGAAACGTCATTCCGATTTCAAAATAACAACAAATCGTAAGATTTCGATTCATTTCGGTGAAATCAAACGAAAAGCAACGAAACAAACCGAAACGAATCGAAACTGGAAAAAAAAAAAAGAGGGATTATGATAATTTTTACTGCTTTCATATGAGTTTGATTGATTATTATGATCTTGTGAAGAGACATTATCAATTTTCTCTTAGATTATATCTATATTCTGGATATTTACCTCATAGACATTCTACTGTTAATTGATTCAAACTTCCTAATGATCATTGCTGATTATGTATTGTGTAATTTGAGACGTTGATTATAATATGTAATTTGCATTAAGTTTTATATATGTCACGTGTTGTCAAAATTTATTAACATTAATTATATTAATGTTATTTGAATGAGAATGTAATTATTCAATATTATGTTATTTAATTATATATATCTATATTATTATTATTATGTTAAAATTCTTTATAATTGAAAAAAAAATTATTGTTTAAACTTATTCGAAACGTTTTTTAAAAATTCTCCCGTTTCCACAAAATTTTTGAAACATTTATAAATGTTTCCATTTCCTGAGTCGTCGAAACGGTACCTCGAAATGAAATTTAATACCTTAGTTCACCGAACCATAAAAGCCAATCAACCGACCTTTGCAGAACTACAAGGGGTTTTAAACCCCAAAAACCTTTTCTCTCCTTCATTTTCTCTCAAATCAATCTTGGTGTTCAGCCTTTCTTATAAACTAAATGTGTATGGTATCCACATTTATGTTGCTATAACAAATAACTCCAAACGGACCACTCTCATATACTTGCATCTTATGTATACTCAAGTGATATTATTTTTATTCATATATCAATTAAATCAAGGGTAACCACTTTCCTAGTCACATCCCTTAAGGACGACATAACCTTACCAATATGCTTAAGCAACAGTCACTAGCTAGCCTTTCTCCATATAGGGTTCTTTTAATCATTTTCAAGATTCACACTACAATGAAGCAAGGATCAACTTACTCGCTTCTTAGGAGTGGTCAATAAGCACATGCAATACAAAATGTATGTTTCAATATATATCTTATTCTTATAAGAGTGTACATTGTACATATCTTAGACTCGACACGCCTAATATTGTGACAACATAATTTTGAACACGTGATTGATGTAAGAAATCATTGTTTAACAATATCTTACCAGCCTAAGACATATATTCATTGACTCACAACATAAATAAAATGCGACCATTTAACTGATAAAAAAAATAACTCAAAAAATACTTATAAATTTTGACAGGGCCTCCCCTGAAATATTGACTATTATAGGGTACAAAAAGACCCACCAACAAACATCAAAGCTTCCATGGACCAACAAATGATTCTATACATGAAACAATACTACTTGCCACAATTTATGCCAGTACAAAACAACATCACAATGACACCATATGCAACCCGATTCCAACTACCCATGACATCAATTGTTGCTCTATGTCCTCTTCAAGAGAGCTTAGTAAATTTAAAGACAGAACTCTTGCGGTTAAAATAATGACAATATATACTAAGTCATAGTACATTTAAACAATACAACACATAAATCTACATCCTCATAATAATATTATATAAGTCACAAAACATCAAGTACTAACATTTTACTGTGCGAAACAAAATAAATAAATAACTATATTAACAATAGAATTAATAAAGTTGAAAAGTGTAATTTCAAAATTAATACATACTCACATTCGAAAAGAATAACTTCATTTATAAGGTATTAGGATCGATCAGAGTTCTATGGAAAAATCCAAACTGAGAACTCAATTGTCCATCTCCAAGACTGGCTCAACTAGAGAGAAAGTCAAAGTTCTCACCTTCAAGATTCCTCACTTACTGAAGGAAAACTTCACTAAGATTCCTCACTCACCAAGAAGCAGTACAGAACAAATTCTACGATCCTCCTCAAGGATTCATCACTCAACAGAAGAGGAGTACCAACCCTCTACCAGGATTCCTCACTCACCAGTAGAGATTGCGACTTAGGTGCACCTAGAGGCTCTACCACAGTCCTACCATGGATCCCCATAATACTAAGATTTAACAATATTCAACCTTTACGATATATTTCAAATCCTCTGCTTCATAATCATAACAATTTCACACTAATATCTCCATTCCACTTTTATTCTCTAATTTCATTAGATACCACTTTTCACAAAATATATCAACAAGAATAAACATGTATTTCAGGCAGTATATTTCACAAGGGCATGGCTAAGCTACAGCCACGCCCTTAATTTGTTTTTTTTTATTTGTTTTATTTGTTTTTAATTTTTTACTTTTTAAAAGTAATTAATTATTTTTTATATCATATATTTTTTTAAATTTTTTTAAAATTTTTTAAAATTTTTTAAAATAGTTTTTAATGTTTTTTTATATTATTCATCCATAAATTTTTTTTACTATTCATTTATAAGTTAAAAAAATTTATAAAACATTTTAAAAAAATTTAAAAAAATATATATGATATAAAAACTAATTAATTAATTTTGAAAAGTAAAAAAATTAAAAAAATATATCAAAAAATATAAAGAATCTCCTACCACCCATTTCACAAAAGCATAACATTTATTTGCATCATTTTAAAATCATCTATCAATTAACAAAATCATTTCATAAAAAAAAAATACAAGCATTCAAAAGTAAATAAATATACTCGCCTTGTTACCTTTGATAGTTCATTATAAAATACCTCCACTTTTCAACTAAACTAGATTGTGAAGTTTGGTTCCTAATAACACAACCTTTATTTGTACTAAGGAAACCACAACCCGCCAACATTACCAAAACCTAAATTCTTTATAGTTTGAATTTGCTAACATGATTGTAAGAATTTAGCATCAAATAGAAACATAAGAAATAGAGAAACTTCTAAAATTTAATTTCAGAAGAATCTACACAAGCTTCGGGTTATAATATAATTAAAAACAACTCCTTTTTGCAAGCAATACCTACTTGTGTAATAGGTGATGACTGGTGCAATTTAAACCACATCATAGCCATTGAAAATGCAGTCAAATTTATATCAATCTTAAAGGCAAACCCAATTTCAAAACAAGTTACTGTCATCCCAAACTCTTCGAAAAATAACCAAATCAGTTTAAAGATTAATAAGAAATAACATATCACCATAACTGTTTAGGATCAACTTGAAAGATAACCCTCCAACCCAATTCCCGAAACTGTGATTGGGAAAAAATGAAATACAAATCAAAAGGGTGGAAGGTATGCAAACAGCCTAGACTCAAACGAACATCTGCCCAAAGGTTGAAATTTTGCACCAATATCTAAATGCAACTAAAGGTAAATTTTGAGTTATTTTGGACCACAAATATTTTACTTGTACCTAGCTTCTTATTTATTTAATTGAGTACAAATAATTTTCCTTTATTTCACTATATTTTTGGTATGATGATAATTAAAAGAATGACAATTTTTTTCTCTTACAATTACATAATCACATAAAACAAGCAACAATAACAATTCATTATTCAAAAGTATCAACAATAGCATAAACACACACCATATATATTTATAACATAAATGAATTTCCTAAAGAAAATATATTGAAGAAGAATTTATGAAAAGAACATTACAAATACCTAACCTGAGTCTTGCCACTCTGCTTGCGCCCTCATGGAGCCTAAAGAGCTCTTGCATCAGGCTATAGGTAATATAGTTAGTGGGAATTCATATTTCAATTCCTTTATGTACTCGTGTGGATCTCATCTTCGTCTCTTACCAAGGCAACACTTCAATATATTTGTATTCTTATTTGCCGCTATGGCACTTTCACTATCTCACTTAGCGTTGAAGAATTACATGTCTCATCTTTGTTTGCTCCTCATGAGCGCTAAATAAGGATGCGCATGCGAGTGATTTTAACCGTTAAATTGTTCAATCCAATTCAAACCAACAAAAAATTATCTTAATTATTTGAATTTTTAGTTGAATCGATTAAATTTTAACTTAATCAATATATAACAATTTAGTTAAGGTTAGAGATTAAAAAAATCTCAGTTAAACCGATCGAACGATATATTATATATATATATATATATATATATATATATTCAAATTATTAATATAATAATTAATATATATATTAATATATAGGTGAGCACTACGATACAGCCTCAAAAATGAGGCTGTACCGTACAGCCCAGGTAAAAAAATTACATTTTTTTAATTTTTCGGCTTAATTTT
>JASKGM010092515.1:0-13209 GCA_034509205.1 Ceratonia siliqua
ATATTTGTTTTATGCATATGTTGACCATGTTAATGGCTGAGTTGGGTTGCTTTGCCGCTAGTTTCTGAATTTTTTTGTGTGCTGATGTTACTAGTGAAAAAAGAAAGAAAGAACTGATACACTTTACCTAAGTGTTTGGATTTAGACAGTTTTTTTTTTTTTTCAATTATTTCATTTAGATTATATTGCCCCTTAGCATTACAGTAGCTGTCGGGGAGATGCTGTTTCTCTTCATGTCTCTTGCCTCCACACAAATTATTTCAAATCTAACCTGGTGGTTTGTTTTTGACAGTCTAGCAGCCATAGGAAGGCAAAGGCCACAGCACTATGATACTGTTCTTTCCGCATTGCTTAATTTTGACACAAATTTTCAAACATTGAAAGGATCTCATGCTGCCAGTATACAATACTCTGTAAGAACTGCTCTTTTGGGATTTCTAAGGTGCACTTATTCCCCAATATTAGAGGTAAACAAGCTTACTTTTACACTTACATTGTTCTCTAATTTCCTTTATCTTCTTTGTCTGTTAATCCATCTTCATTGCATTATCTATTATAATCATTTTTGCTATATCTGTATCTTGATTCTGTGAGATTATGTTGCATCTTTGGTTACCTGATCTGATGTGATACTCAATATCTTGCTTTCTTCTTTCTTGGCCACTAAATTTTTAACTTAACTGTCTGAAGCATATTCTCTCCTAGATATTTAGAAAAAAATGTTGGGTCTTGAGATTTATTTGAATCAGTCAAAAGTCTGCCAAATTGAGTCATTAAGTTATATACAAAAACTACATGATAGGTTTTGGAAAATGTATTTAAACATCATAAACCCAGAGATTGCATTTTCTAAGCCATTATTAAACTTAAAATTTGAGGTACTATATTTCAAAGAATATTCTCTTCTACATTTCTTTAACTTGTGTAACTCATTCCGCATTGGATATTAATTTATGACAAGCAAACAGACATTTGAGAGCCTGCAAACAGAACTACAAAATCAGAAACTGGGAAGAAAACTAAAATATAGAACAAATTAAAAAATCAAAGAAGAAAATAAAATGCTTTTGTGTGTTATGTTGACTGCTAACCTATTGCCATAGAACTTAAATAGTATGGGGAAAGGTTTAACTATAACAAAATTATGGGAACGAGAATGAAGCTATGCCTTGTTAATGGATAGTGGCCTAATTAATTTTTTGCTTGCAGCTGGAAAACTAGAATTTGTCATCAGGAATTTACTACAAAATTTCTCTATGCTCAGTTCTCAATTACTGTATGCTTACTTTTACTTGTGTCATTTTGTTTCCATCTTAGTACCCAAGCATTTTGTAGTGAAGAACAAATAACAAGAATCAAATCATTAGCAAGCAACAGTTGGAAAAGAGCAATATTGTGTAATTAGTGCTCTAATTAGGATCCTGTGCTAATAGGGTTAAAGGATAAGGTGTGGTGTCTATGTGGCTATGCATGTCTGAATGCATTGAATCAAAGAATTCTTTTCAATTTTTTGCAGTCAAGAGAAAGACTGATAAGGACCCTCCGTGCTATGAATGCGGGGGATGCCGCAGATCAAGTTATTCGGCAAGTTGACAAAATGATAAAAAATGGTGATCGTTCTACGCGTGATTCTCAACTTAGCAAGGTAAGTAGTAACTTACTATTTAGTGCTGTAAGCATCTGACATTGAGCATTACTTACCATCTTTTCTTCATTCAATTATATCGTTTATCACATTCAAAATATAATTTTCAGGATGATCAACCATCACCTCAGCCACCTATTTCCTGGGAATCATCTAGAAAAAGATCTGTGCCCCTAGGTAATGAACAATTGGCCAATGGACATGAGGCCATCTCTAAGCGGATTCGTTCTGGTCCTGACCCTCGTTCTCCTTTACCAGTTCAAATAAATGATTCTGTGCAAGATTTTAACGCTGTCAACAGAGTATCCTCTAATGTTCCTGTTCTAGATAGTGAACTAACTGCTGTGGAACAAATGATTGCTATGATTGGTGCTTTGCTTGCTGAAGGAGAAAGGGGTGCTGAATCTCTTCAAATCCTTATTTCAAATATTCATCCCGATCTGTTGGCTGATATTGTCATAACTAATATGAAGCACTTGCCTAAGGTAACCCCACCATTAACAAGGCTTGGGAATTTACCCATGACGCAACAAGTAGGTTTCCAAGGCAGTCAAACACAGGTTGTAGTGTCATCTTCTCCAATAAATTCTGTGCAATCCTTGGCAGTTACTGCCCAAGCACCATTTTCTTCTGCTACAGCCACTGCCACTAGTTCATCACCATCTGACATCTCTAACACCAGTAATCTACCTGTTGATTCTAAACGTGATCCACGCAAGGTAAAATTTGCTTGCTTTTCTTTGCATGAATTGGTGTTTGTCAGTTGATATTTCTGTATATATTATTATAACGATGCAAACTTGTTAAGTCACTTTGGTCCGCTCCTTCAAATTTTCAGGACCCCCGCCGCCTGGATCCACGGCGTGCAGCATTAACTGCTGGAGGGACAACTTTTTCAGTTATGGAAGATACTGTTACCATGCAATCAGAGTTTGATAATTCTGTGTCTTTGAGTACACCCGTTTCACATCCCGTTGTGACCACTGATGACAATACTCCAGCACCTCTAATATCCAAAATAAGCAATGACATGATCTCTGAAGGTCCACCAGTTTCAGGACCTGATCGACTAATTCACAAAGGTGAGATTCTGGAGAGGCCTGGAGATATTGACCAGATTCTAGAAGCAAATGCTTCTTTGGATACCTCACACTCTCCTGCTGTAGATGAGGATCCGAGCACAGTGAAGCTGTTGGATGTTACTGAAACAAATGGGACAGATTCATCATCTAATATAGAATCTGACCAGATTTATCTTGATGTACCAATTACA
This sequence comes from Ceratonia siliqua, assembly GCA_034509205.1. Classification (NCBI taxonomy): domain Eukaryota; kingdom Viridiplantae; phylum Streptophyta; class Magnoliopsida; order Fabales; family Fabaceae; genus Ceratonia; species Ceratonia siliqua. The sequence continues at coordinate 2,919 of JASKGM010092515.1, forward strand.
TCTACAGTAGAAGAAACCTCTCTGGAATTACCACCACTTCCACCATATGCTGAACTATCCAAAGAGCAGGAGAATAACGTGAGACACCTTGCAATTAAGCATATTATTGAGTCATACAAGCATTTGCATGGGACAGATTGTCAGCAGATTTGCATGCCATTGCTGGCTCGACTGGTAGCTCAGGTAGAAAATTGTTTATTATTATTATTATACTTAAATGCTCCATCATTGTTAATATTATTGAAGATATGGATTTACTGTTTTTGTTTTATTTCTTGTTCGTATGAAGTCTAGTAGGATTGTGCAACTTTCTGTTCTCATAATTTTTAGTTTAGCATATAGTAAAATTGCAGGATTTTATGTCAGAAATCAATGCTTGTGTAATGATGGTCAATGCATGTGTAGGCAATAAGAGACGATGAAAATAAAATTGACATCTCAAGCAAAAATACAATTTGATGTATAATTACTAAGGGAACATCAGGGACAACTAAAAAATATAGATTATAAGATTTAAAAGACAATGGAGATTTGGCTATCGATCTGACTCTGCTGTAAATACAAACAGAAGGTGGGTATTGGATGATATCAAATAAAGTTGTTTGTGTGTCTCTTAATATTTTTCTGCAACTTTTTTTTTAATTTAGGAAACAAAATGTAGTTTTTTATTTTTTATACTTAAAAGTATAAGAACTTGTAGGAATGGATTTCACTTAATCAAAACCACTAAATTTCTGTTAAACACATGCACCATAAAAAAAACAGCTGCAAAGCAAGTTGTTTATGAACATGTTGAGTACAATATCAGGAACTTTGAAGTATGCATCTGCTTTCATAATTTGTTTTCTTTATAAATTCTAAGCAGTATCATCAACAATACATTGGTCCTCCCTTGCAGATTGATGACGATAATGAGTTTATTGTGATGCTGCAAAAACACATCCTGGATGACCCGTGGCGAAAGGTGACAGCATTTTAATAAATTTTTTTCATCTCTACTTTTTACTTGTTTATTTGTGTTTTTTTACCTCTATGGTCATCTTTGAGTGATAGCAATGTACTGTATTATTCTTGTTAAGCACAGTAATTACGACCTGTTGTCTGATGATATGTGATTAAACATTTTAGTATCTTTATAGTGTTCCAATTAGTATTATCCAGAAAAGGAATACTTGGCTATTACAATCAAGGCATCATCTTTTTATATTTATACATTAAACTCAGAGTTGTGCATTATTTTTTCATTCTGGATCCAAGGAATAGACTAAGGTATTCAAGCATTTGTTGAAGGATGGTTAAACTGCATGTGATGATATTTGATAATTCAGATTGACATTTCTATTATAGCATAAGGTAATAAGTGGTATTAAAGTCTGTTGCATTAATTTGGTAATTTTTATAGATTTTGGATAATCCAGACATTTGTAAATAGATGAGCTACCAAACAATTGTTATATATTGTGATATTGCAAGTTTAAGCTACTATACTGAAACAACGTAGTATTATTTGTAAAGTAATACATAGTTTATTACCGCTTGTAAAATATACCAGAACTTTGATGTTGTGGGAACATAAGAAACACATATCTAGCAAAATGGAGGGTGCAGTCAAATAATGAACCCATAAAGGATTAAGCTGGTTCTTATCAAGTTGCTGAATCTGCCTGTGATAGGGGTGGTGGAAACATAATAAAAGTTTGTTCCAGAGAACAAAGAAGAAATTTAAAAGGGGGACACTGGCATGTTGACAGAGAAGAGATTTGTCTTATTACCTCAAATTTTTTTGGAGTATTTGCAAAAGGTTATATTGATATCATTTGGATACATTTTTTTTGGGGTTATGGAGAATTTTAAATGGTTATTGGAGATAATGATTCTGATAATATGACTGACAATTTGTTTCTATTTATTAGTTTTTTAAGATCGTATATACCAATGGATTTGCAGGGGCATGAACTTGTATTGAATATTTTGTACCATCTGCACTCCCTCATGATATTGGATTCAGTTGGAAGCTCTTCATCTACTGCCGTTTTGTATGAAAAATTCCTCTTGGGAGTGGTAGGTACTTGTTTGATCTTATTTAAACAATGTTTTCTGTTTGTTTTTTAAAAAATTAAAATTTTCTTAAAAACTTGGTTTTACTGTTTCCTTGCAGGCCAAATCTCTGTTGGATTTTTTTCCAGCATCAGACAAATCTTTCAGCAGACTTCTTGGTGAAGTTCCACTTTTGCCAGAACCTGCATTGAAGGTTTTAAATGATCTCTGTTATTCCGATGTTGTTGATCATCATGGAAAAATAGTCCGTGACATTGAACGTGTAACTCAAGGGCTTGGTGCCATCTGGAGTTTAATTTTGGGGCGTCCACAAAATCGGCAGGCCTGCTTAGGTATAGCATTGAAGGTAACTTTTCATTCATGAATCTCTAATAAGTTATTAACAGAGTAATTCCTGTAATTAAGGCAGTATATGTTATTTTTTATGGCTTTTGATCTTTAGTCATGCATCTCTGGCATATGGAACATTGTTTGGAAGCTGATACTTTGATACGAGGACTTTGGTAGTGGTAAATGGACATAAAATTGTAGCAAAAAGATGGACAGAAAGGACTGAAATTATTACGTATGAGTACCATCTTTTGCCTACATGCACTACCGCACTGAATTTGGTTTTCAATAGAGTTATGTTTGTATTGAAAAGACTGTTTCCAAATAACCTTAAAGACAATGATTTAAGTAGCTTCATAGGTCTGGCTGAATCCATATGTACTGTATTAGTCAAGCTTACAAGTTAAGAGAGATACATGCTTAAATTCTGAGTTTACCTTATGTCCATTCATCAATATGGTGCTCTTCAATCATTTGAATTTTCTTTTTTCTTCTTCCCCTTATCCACTGAATGATTAAGGTACAGGTAGCTACAATAATTAATGACATTTGATACAACTTAAGCTCCTATTAGATAGATAGGTTATATGAATGCCTTGAATCTTTGGGGAGTGTTCTTTGGCATTGTATTATACTTTGAGATTTCTATGTTTCATTGATATTTCTGGCATGTTATAATAGATGAATCCAACAAAATTCAAGGGTGCCTGTTAGCTTGTCTGTAAAATCTCTAAAGGGTTGTATGTGATTTGTGATTAATTTGTTGCCTTCATCAAATCAGAAGCCTTTTCAGTCTTAACTGTTAGACTTTGGGTCTTGAAGAGAACTAGCTCTTATTGTGCTGTTTGAAAAGGATGGAAAAAGTACTATCACATAATTCTATGCGATAATTGCTGGATTCCAACAGTATTCTTTAGCAGCAAATCTTAAAGCATCTTCATTACCTTCAATTGTCACATTAAATTTTCATGATTGAGGACGTTGTTTGATAGCAAATAACATGCTTTTGTGTATTTGGACTGTCAGTATTTGTGAATGTTGGCATACAGAGTCTTATATGGTACATGTAGTTTAGGTGTTTGTGAAGGAAATTATTGTTTTCCGCATGACTAAATACCAAGTCCACCACTAATTGTGTGAAAATGGCCAACTGAAACACCTGTTATTTCTCCTAATGTTGTGTTGGAAGTCCCACATTAGAGGTGTTGGGTGGTTAAGTGTTGTACATAAGGGTAAGATAGTCCTCACCTTCCAAAGGCCTTTTGGAAGGATGAGTTAGGTCTACCTGAATTCTTCATGGTATTAGAGATGGTGACCGAGATTGGGACCAGGATGGGACTCTAGGTTTGCGGTGACTAGGTTCACTCTCTTCAATCTTGAGATGTCCAGTCTTCCATTGTAGGGGGAGTGTTAAAAGTTCCACATTGGAGACATTGGGTGGTTAAGTGTTGTATATAAGAGTGAGGTAGTCCTCACTTTTCAAGGCGCTTTTGGAAGGATGAGTTAGGCTCACCCAAATTCTTCATGTTGCAATTTTTTGGGCATTGTGAAGAAAAACAAAATGAATTCAAACCATTTTATAGTAACATTTTCATAGTTTAGTCTGTGTATGTGTATTCAAATATAGCATCTATGTAAGTTGTCTATAGCCATGTCAAACATGTGACTAATGTATTGATTTTTCTGTGGCAGTGTGCTATTCATCCACAGGATGAAATTCGAGCAAAGGCTATTCGGCTGGTATAAAAACTTATGGTTGTACATGATCTGACAGACTCTATCAATTAATATAACCACTTGTTTTTGTTTGTGTTGAACAGGTGGCAAACAAGCTCTATCAGCTTAGCTATATATCGCAAGACGTGGAGCAATTTGCAACAAAAATGCTGCTGTCTGCTGTAGATCACCAAATTTCAGATACTGTTCCTTCACAATCTGGACCCGCTGAGCAAAGATCCGAAGTAGAGGTATACAACATTTTTTTCCATAACTGTTTCTACTGTCTTTTCTGTGAGTTATATTCCTCCTAGTGTTAAGACTGAGACTTGAGATTCTTAATGATTTCTGCAAATAATTTCATATTAACCACTGTATAGAACACGGTCATGTTAATTTTCATAAGTGGAACAGACTGCAATAACATTCGAAAACCATGTAGACATAAATCTTACTTTTTCTGCTCCTTTAACACTGAGCAAATAATGTGCCCAAACATCTTTTTTCTGTTACTTTCTTGACAAAAATTTAGAGAGGGGCAGTCACTTTCTTTTATTTGTTTTATATGGTTAATAAGTACATTTAATTGATTAATGTTAGTGGCCTATACTCATTGCAGGTTGAAAATCAGGAAACAACCAGTACTTCACAAGTTTCCAAGTCCACAACTTTTGAAATTGACCCTGCTAGAGTTGTTGAACCAATGAATCTAGGTGTTTCATATGTGTCATTTTCTGAAGTTCAACGTCACATTTCTTTATTTTTTGCTTTATGTACAAAGGTTTGTTTTACATATACTTAATATAAAACTTGCTTGACAATGATTATAACAATGATTACTTTTCATCTGTTTTGGTAACACTGACACAGGATTCATATCCTTGCAGAAACCAAGTCTTCTTCAGATTGTATTTGACGTTTATGGTCGAACCACGAGAACTGTAAAGCAGGTCATATTTTGTTGAATATGTTAACTTTCAGTAATGTTGATTTCAAATACATCTTTTATGTAATGAAGGGGACAACCAGGACCCTTAATCCTTGGTTGAAGCTATGTGTGTCAATTTTGTTAACTCTAATGATGTGGAGGTGACTGTGGTGGAGTCTCCAAGTACTTATGCTCGTAGAAAGAAATGTACGGAGAAAGAGTTGTATAAACTTGCAACAACACAACAGTGAATTATGTACGAGTTAAAGGTAGGAGGGTGTGTAATTTGTGTCTATGAAGATTTTGAGTTGGAACTGGGGCAGAGTGATAGGAGGAACATTTTAAAAAAGAGTTTGAAGAAGTCTTGCTCAAGGAGGAAACTAGTTGGGGCCAAAAATCTAGGCTGCAATGGGTCAAGGATTGGGGATGCTAACTTCAGATTGTTCACTAGAGTGGCAACTTATAGGAGGAGGAAGAGTCTTGTAAAAGAGTTGGAGCTTGAGAATTGGAGTCATGTTAGAGATATAGGAGTTATTGCATATCTCAGTCCTTACTGCTTTTTTAATAAAAAAAATAGAGAAAATTCTCTCTAGCCCATTTATGGAATGTTTGGCATTCTATTCTATCTCAGGATAAATCTTGTTGGTTGGAAAAGCCTTTTGAAGAAGTTCGAAAAGCTGTTTTGGGGAATGGATAAGAAAAGCTCCAGATTCCAGAGCCTTAGGGTTTTACCATTTCTATCTTTCAAAACTTTTGGGATATTGTTAAAGACGTCCTAAAGGTGTTTGTTGAAGTCTATTGTAATGCCAAAATTGGTGTCGTCATAAATGATTAAGGTGAAGCATAGTTCTATTAAGGTGAAACATGCCCTTAAGTACCATGTTTAAGAATTACAGTTCTTTTTAAAGCTAGATAGGGTTTGGATGTAGCTCTGGTAGTGAATGAGGTGGTTAATGATGTGAGAAGACAGAGAAATTGGGGTTTAGTTTTCAAGATTTTGAGAAAGCTTTTGAGGTCCTGATTGAGCAGGTTTTGGTTCCAGATGGAAGAGGTGTACTTCTGGATGCCTGTCTATTACTACTTGTTTTGTAATTGTCAATGGTGAGCCTAAGGGGTTTAAACAAAGGGATCTGTTATCCCCGTTTTGTTTTGACATAGGGGTAGATGTTCAGGGTTGGATATCTTTTCTAGGGCTATTGATACTGGCCTCATAAAGTGTATCAAATTTGGTTCAAAGGGAGTTATGGTTTCTTGCCTTTAGTTTTCAGATGACATGATTCTTTTTTTTTTTTTGGAGTATGATAGGGTTAGTTTTGCGAATGTTCAGTACAATCTTTATGGCATCGTGTGGCAAGGGAGTATCTATCTTCTGCTTTGTGATTTTTCTTTCCAGCTATTGTTGGCACTACCAGTTTTTTGTTTCTCATTTTTGACCTGTTCTACCTGGATTTTTACAGGCTTTTCATCGCCATATCCCCATTCTTATAAGGACATTAGGACAATCTCATTCTGAATTGCTCCATATCATATCCAATCCACCACAAGGCAGTGAAAACCTTCTGACACTGGTAGCTTCATGTTCTCATTATTGAGAATTGATCATTTCATTCTATCATTGAGGTTTGATTACTGTATTATGAAATGGGCAATTGTAATGTTGATTTGTTCTCTTAAAGGTGCTGCAAATATTGACTGAAGAGACAACACCATCTTCTGATCTGATAGCCACTGTTAAATGTTTATACGAAACTAAGTTAAGGGTATGTCTAACAATTAAAAGCATTCCACCACCGATGCTAGGATTTTTTACTTATTTGCTAATCTAGGCTGGTTTTTTGTTGCAGGATGTTACAATTCTTGTTCCCTTGCTGTCATCACTTTCCAAAAATGAGGTTAAATTTTTTAATTTCTTCTTATTTTCTGTTTCTGTATATATTCTTGTTCATTTTTTTTGTGTGTATAATTTCACATGGGTCTGTCATTTTGACATATAAAACCTTACAGGGAAATCTATTTCTAAATCCCATGTACAAGAGTGCAACTGCAAGCAGCATGCACCTCACTCTGTATTAGTGTTAAGCCTGCTTCTCATTACTTCAGTATTAATAATAATATCATACTTCTTAGTGCAGTCAATCTTCTCATGTTCCGCTTTCTTCTCGCATCTAAAAACATCAGATTAGTAAACTTTCATACAAATGTTTGCAATTGCAAAAGTTGCATACACATCCATGGCAAACTGTTTGGGTGGCTAGAAAATTTATTTATTAAGAAACTAGCCTTAGCTACCATATGATGCAAGGTCCCATCCAGAACACTTTTCAGATAATTAGATACTCATTATTTAACTTCAGCTGGTGTATAGCTAATTGAGATATTCTCAGTCCAAACTCAAATCTGATCGAATAGTAAAATATTTCATGAATTTATAATCTTAAGCCTGTTCTGTACGAAAACAAGCATGTCAATTGTTATAGGATAATGATTTAATTGCGAATATATATCTCTGTCAATATTATAGTGCGTTGTTTGTAAATATTTCCTCAGTGTGAACTTCAATTATTATATGGTAGCAGGTTTTACCAATATTTCCACGGCTTGTCAACCTTCCATTGGATAAGTTCCAAATGGCACTTGCTCACATACTACAGGTATATGAGAATGCTCAAATTGAATTCCATATATTATGCCTCTGGTGTTTATTCTGAGTTGCCATGAGTCTAGAGACTCTTACTGTATTTTAGTTGACTATTCATGTAGGTTTTCTTTTGGGTACATGGGGTATATTTAGGTTCACTTGAAGAAAATCTGAAATTTGTAATGCAAGGTCATGCTGACCTCATATCTGTATTTCCCTTCTGGATATGCTAAGCTTTCAAAGCTGTTTATGGCAGGGTTCAGCTCATACAGGTCCAGCTTTAACACCTGTAGAAGTATTGGTTGCAATCCATGGAATTGTTCCTGAGAAAGATGGCCTTGCACTTAAGAAGGCACGTCTTCTATCTTTGCTTTTATTTTTTTCTGTTTTATCCTATATCATTTTTAAAAAATATTCTTATACCCATGACTTCCCTCTTCTAACTCCTACTCCTCCCTCCCCCCTTCTCTGGGGGGCCTTCTGAGGGCAAAAAATAAATATTTTCTCTTCGTCAAGAAAGATTTAGTTTTCTCTTTTCAGCTCATCAGGGTGATGTATGAAATGTGTTATATTATGCTTTGCTGCATGTCACATGCTTATCAAAGTTTTATGGTAAGTGCATGGAAAACACTACAGTTCGGATTTATCATAAGACTAAACAGGATCCTTGCTATTAAAAGAATCATACATGTGGTTGCTTAACCTAAATTACTTTATCATTGGATTATTTCATGTAGATTGTATTTGAGCTGTATGATTTTTCAATTCCATTTGTCATATATTATCGAGAATATACATAGTAGAAGAAAATGTATGGTAGGGTGAATGTCTTTTTGGTTTTTTGTAGGCTGACATTAGAAATTGGTGATCTACTTTTCACCGTATTCTGTTTCATCGTTTTTTATTATTGGGGAACGTGGACCTTTTTGGTACTTCACTTCTATCAAACCTAATATAGGCCCAAATGTGTTTGCTGTACACTAGAAGGGGAAGGGCTGCTAGAAGTGATGCGGCAATTAGTGAGTGACGTAGGACGGGCCATAAGGTGTGGCTAGAGCCGCCCACCCATGGGCAAATCTCACGAGTCCGGAGTCTAACTTATTTCCAAAAGCTAGCTTGTGAGTACAAGGTTTACCTGCCCCTTATATCTAACCATGCTGTCTTAGCCAATGTGGGACTCTCCCAAAGGCTTACTAGTACACCTGGGACTAGTTGTTTAACCTAAGTGTTTAGGGTACAAGCATGAGTTTTAAAAATTTTAAAAACATTCAAGCTTGCAAACAGGCTGAAACAAAACACATGGACAAATAACTCACGACTAGAAAGAGAAGTAAAATAGATAAGAATTTTACATACCTCTTATAGTCACTTTAATCTTGTAATATACTTTCCAACCAAGCGTACTGACCACCTATTTTTCGGAAAGCACCAATCCACGAAACCTATGGTGAATAGGCTGATAGGCCCTCAATCAGATTCACATATGCTAGAAGGAAGAACAAGTCACAAAGGGAAGCTGAGTAGGGGTTAGTAAGTGAAACAGGGATAATTCTGTAATAGAAATTAGGAGGAATTCAGTTAGATGAGTAGTTTTCTTTTGAAATGTTAAGTAGCTAGTAACTGCAGGGGACTTTAGGATGAACTTCCTATAAAATGGGAAGGGGGGCTAAGGTCTGGTTTTGACTAGAGAGGGAGAGTTTGTGGATCTCTCGAATATCCACTATCCGTGTACTTGTGTTTCCTTTGTTCATATGAATGCTAGGTACCTCAAGGGTCTCTCTGATCTTGTTTCTTTTCAATTCTAAGTCAGTTCATATCATAGGCTTAGTGACTGAAATAAACAAAAGATGAAAAAAAAATTGATAACTTTCAAAGTAAATTAGAAAACCTTTCTCTTAGTATGGCATGAAGAACTCTATAGTGGCACACCAAAGAATTCATTTTTTCTCAAATATTCACTCGTACTGCTACAAGAGAAAGATGTTTTATATATATAGTGTTAGGATATTAGCTATAAATACTGTAGTTATTATAGCATATATTTAGGCTTGTAATTAGCATATGATTTGGCCCATGATTAGGCTTGTAATTGTTGTACAGTTAATATAAATAACAGATGTGAGAAGCTAGTCTCACAACCTTTTCCACTATTCTCACATGGTATCAAAGCAATTTTAGTGAGAAAATTCCCCATTTTCCCACTGTGCAATTTTCCAGCGGTGCTCCCTTGCTGTGCTTTCCTCTCCAGCAGTGTTACCCTTAGGTTTTAGTGGCCGTGCTCCTCTTTCGCCACCCTAGTATTCCATTTTTCCAAATCCACCTCCATAGTCAACCTCAGAACCCTCCGACCGGCCTTTCCCTAGAAAACCATCGCCGTCCATTGTCTCTGCGCGTGACACCCACGCGCCGCCAGTGTCTTCCGTGCGTGGAGGCGCGTGTATTTTCCAATCGCTGTGAAACTTTCCAAATCTCTCCTCCGGCGTATTTTCGACCTAGTCCTGCCCTTACTTTAGTGTTATTTGACCTAGACAGCATTATAACAGATCTGTTCTTCTTTGTAAAAGGTTAGTAACATATCCAAATGGCTTTTTCAGACAAGGAAACTTCTGGTCACCATTCAT
>JASKGM010092536.1:0-13202 GCA_034509205.1 Ceratonia siliqua
ATAATATGTAATAAATATTTAAATGAAATTAAACATATTTAATATTTATTAATAAACATTTAATTATTAAATTTTAAATAATATAATAATTAATAATAAATATATTAATTTCTCACGGAACTTCTCACGGATAATGTCTGTGAGAATATCTCAATAAGGTGTTCTCTCGGATAACAGTGCCGTGAGAAATTCTCACGGCACTGTTATCCGTGAGAACATCCTTGACTATCACATCAAAAATCTCACGTTCTGTTTTTCGTGAGAATTCAAAATTCTCACGGAAAATAGGGTATTTCTCATGGAATTTGTCCGTGAGAAATACCATGTTTTCTTGTAGTGTATGATTACATTGATTAGACTTTGTTTGTATTTTTCATCTATGTCTAAACTATTGATTTTCTTTTTAACTCTGCAGGTTTGTGACGTATGTCCTACTTTCCTGCGTTTAAAACAAACTATATCTTTTTTGATATATTTGTCTTTGGAGTAAGGTTTTTAGAGGTATTAGATCGCCGTTTTAAATATTTCTTATAGGGTTTAGTGTATGGTTTATCAAAAGGTTGAGTCTGATGACGAGATTTATGGTATTTTTTATGTTGTCTGGCTCTAGAGGAAGGGGCTTATATCTTCTCTATTTCATATTGTTGGCAAAATATTCCTAATTCTTTCCTATTGTCTTTTAATTCAGATTTAATCTTGTATTGTAACTGTAAGTCATTACAGATGGCTAGTCCTTCTGTAGTGATAAAGTTAATAATTTGACCAAATGTAAGTTGATCATAAGGTATATTGTTATGGTATTGCTTTCTAATGGTTTCTCTTACCATTTCGGCAAAGAGGTTTGCTAATCCTGCAATAAAATTTTTCTTTCCAGAAATCTACATTACAGTCAATTCTGGCGTAGATTTTGGTGAGAAACTTGTCTTTATACCACCTAAAATCTATCATAGTTGGACATCTTAGGCTAATTATCTGTTCAGCTATTCTGTCTTGAAAGGTAAGGGATCTCCAGTAAAGTGTTTGGTAAGGGTGTAGATTAAGGTTGCCACTGCATCTGGGACAAGTGTTGGGGGTTGTCCTTCAGTTTGCACTTCTTGTTTGACTGCGGTTATTATCAGTTGTTTTTCTTCAGGCAATAGGAAGTTATCCCACCATCCTTTGAGTTGTCTGGTAAATCCTGTTACTAGGAGTTGGATAATTTGTGGTTCTTGATTTCCTTTAACCTTATAGGCTGTTGTAGCTATGGTCATGTTTTGTATTACATTCAGGATATGGTGCTCATTGGCTCCATCTACGTTCCATTCTACTATGGATTCTCCTGAATAGCTACTTTCTATAAAAGAATTCCATCTTTGTATTGTGTGTCAAGAAATGTAGGTCTCCTATAATAGTTTCTAGTTTGAGGTATGGGTGCCGGCTGGCTCAAATTTTTATAATGTATTCTATTTATATTTTCTATATCATCTTGTTGTGATATGGTATTTATGGTTGGGTTGCTAGTGCTAGCATTTAAAGGTAAATTTTTTAATTTTTGTGTAATCTCTTCGACTAGTTTGTCGTTGTTGTCAGATTTTCTTAATTTAATTTTTTTACTGTCTTTAGGTGGTATTGTTTCATTCTTGTGGATCTAAATGTTGATAGTTTCCTTTTCTAAGGTTCGTTTCTACATTTTTTGTATTAATTTGATTTTCTACTCTATCTAGCTTTTTAACTATGGTAGAAAGTATTTGATTTGAATAATTGTTCTGTACTTGAACATTTTTAATGTCATTCCTTGTAGGTGTGGCACTAAGGGTTGAGGTAATAGTTTTTAAGGGGGATGCGTCAACATCGGGCCTTCCTTCTTCTTTTTTTTTTTTTACTTTTATTACTTCTAGAGGAGGATGTGTTCTTTCTATTTTTCTATTTTCTATTTTATTCCAAGTTTGTGTAACTTTGGAATTTACATTTATCGTAGGGATAAATGGGTTTGGAATATCATTTTCTCATTCAAAGATATTAAACCACTAAAAGAAACAAAGATTTCTTTTTACTTCTTTGCAGTCACTATAGAATTGCTGTAACCATTGTTGTCTTTTTTTTTTTTTTCTGTAAAGATACTAGAGAAGTACCATTTTCTCTGATCTTTGTTTGATTTCGATAAGAACTATTTTCTTATGAAATCTTTGTCTAATTCAAAGTCTTTGGTGATTACCATGACTTGAGATCTTGTGGGCGAGAGTTTGGTGATTCCTCTCTGTAGATTGGCTCAGGTATGTTTGGCCTGAAGTTTACTACGGCTAGGTTGTAATGTAGTATAGGATTCTCAGAGCTAACTGAGTGTCTTGAAGTTGGTGGTGTACTTTTAGGTTCTGCTATTCTTAGGGATGATGTTCATCTCATCCTATGTGTAACATTACCATTCTGGTCTTCTATAATTTCTGAGATTTCAGTTGTCTCTTCCCTTTTTGGGGAGAAAATCTCTTCAAATTTCCAATCTTCTAGAAGTTCGGCTAACATTTCTTCATGTCTTATGGGTTTAGGTGTTATCACCTTTGTTTTGTCTAGATTGGCTTCTATTATTATTGTCTCGTTTCTACTAGAAATTCTTTTGACTCTTACTTTAAATAGGTTCTTCAAAAGTTTGTATTGTACTCTGTAGATGATTCCTACGTCGTTAGATCCTTCTTTGAATTTTTGGACGAATGTTAGTGTTAAGTACTAATGCTGTCTTAATGTATTTGTTGTTCAAACTAATTTCATAGTTTGGAAAACAATTGAAGTATACTGGACCATTAGCTATGTTTGATTCTAAACATGCCATTATTGAATTATTAAAGTTTATGGCTCTTGTATCTGGTAAGAGAAGAAGTATAGGCTGATTTATTCCTATCCTTCTTAGAGGTTTGATGGCTACTTGTATTGCTCCTACAAGGAGGAAATTGTTTCCATCCCTCATGTGTTGATCTATTAGTTCAGGGTCTAATAATTGTAAGGTATCATGTTGTTTGCCTATGAATTTGGTAGTTTCTACTGTTTTGTAGACACTGTCTCCTAAGAAATGGAAGATAGACTGTTTGTATATCTCCTTGTATTGTATAGTTGGCAGGGTCCAAGAAACTTGGTTTTGTTCCGTTTCTTGTATTGAAAGGATTTGTTGTCTACTAGTTTCTGGTATATCTTCTTCATTTTTTCTATTGTCTGACATCCTAATTGTTGTATGATTACCTCTGTTAGACAGTCTCCTAAAGATATTGCTCATAGTTAGGTCTAGATATGGCTCTAATTAAATTAAATTCTATTCAAGACTTAGCAGGACCACCTCCACAGCAGGACCACCCTAAACGCTCACCTGGGCTCAAACGGGCTGACCAACACTATGCTCAAAGGCTAACCAACACTAAGTTCGTTTATAACTTAAATCTTTTAGAGTTGTATCTAAAAATAACTAATCACAATCCCTCTACAGGACTCTAAAGCACGAGGATCTGATACCAACTGGTGACAAGATCAATTAAGAAATAAAAGAAGTAATTGTAAAATCACCAAGAGAAAAGTCGAAGAAATAGATATACAAAAGTATTGTATTAAAACAAAGTATTGTAGTACAGAAAAGCAGTTATAGTAATGTAAAAACACTTACAAAATATTGTAGAAGAGTGTTGTAAGAAGGCAAGAAAGCTCAAAGATTTACTACTGCACACTCTTGGGCTTAAACAGATTTATTGTTCTTCATCTGGTTCAGAGGAAGCTATATTTGTTTCTTCTTGAATAATGTTAATTTGGTCTTCACTTTCCCTATCAGATTCTTCCGTTTCAGAGGTCTGGTAGGTTTCATCTATCATTACATTGATTAGACTTTGTTTGTATTTTTCATCTAGATATGAAACAGTACACGGATTCAAAACACTTTGAAGTCCGCAACAGATTCCAAAGGCTCTGAAGTCCGCTCCTCAGCCTATAAAAGGCTCCTCATACCTCACTTGAAGGCATCATCAGCTTACCAGCATTCAGAGCTCCCTTAGATTTAAAAGTTTTAAACACTTGTAATCTTTGAGCTTTCTTACCTTCCTACAATACTCTTCTACAATATTTTGTAAGTGTTTTTACATTACTATAACTACTCTTTTGTACTACAATACTTTGTTTTAATACAATACTTTTGTATATCTATCTCTTCGACTTTATATATATATATATATATATATATATATAAATGATATCATCCATAGAAAAACTAAGAAGAGTTAATGTTTACATATTCTTAAAATTATTATTCAGTTATGTTGCACGCAAATTTTATTAATGATTACTTATTTTAATTTTATAGTCCAAAATACGATTTGCCATTGATAAATTTTGTTTGTAAAAATTGATAAATTTGTACATCTCAATATTTCATTATACATTGTAATTTTTATTAATTTAACTAGTTTTAAATTAAAAATAAAATAGTATTGATCTTACAAACCAAATTTTAGAAAAATCTTATAAGATTAAATATTCTTTATTTAAAAACTATATTGTATGTTAATTTCATAATATATTAATGTGATAGAAAACATGTTAGGATATATTAGCTGTGATGTAACTATGTTAGTTAGTTACCTGAGTTAGATTAGTATAGTTAAGTATACTGTGGTTAGTTTGTAACCTAATTGTTATGATATTGAATACAATTGAGTTTTCCCTCCTTTCTAATTTCTTTCTTTCTCTGCTTCTCTCTTTCTTCAATTTCCTTTGAAACTCAATCATCGTATCAGAGCCAAACGTTCAGGCGATGGTGATACTCTCGTTGCTGGACAGAACTCACCAATGGTTATTACTTCGAACAGTCAGATCGTGAGTATCAAGTTGGGGGAGAATATTTTTTTGTGCTAGAAACAATAATCATTGCAGTCTAAGAGGCTATGGTCTTGAAGAATATCTTCAAGGAACAAAATTAGTTCTAGTGCAGCATGTTCAAACTGAGCAAGGTGTTACTTTGGTTAATTCGAAGTATATCATATTTCAGAGGCAAGATTCCTTGCTCATTTCCTGGATTTATCCTTCAGCAGTGCGACAATCCTTCCTCAGCTTGTCGGCTGTGAATCCGTTAAGGATTTATGGAGCACTTTGATGTAGAATTACGCATCTCAGTCAGTATAAACTTTAACTTCAAACTCAGAAGAAAGGATCTATGTCGATGCATGAATACTTGAAAAAAATGAAGTCAGTTTGTGATGTTCTCACTTCATGTGGACATCCTATATCAGAGGCTGATCAAGTTCTTGCTGTATTAGCTAGATTAGAAAGCGAGTATGAGTCTATAATTGCTGTGATTACATCTCGAGAAGAACCTTTACTTGTTGAAGGTAGTCAATGCACTACTTCTGGCCTCTCAGTTTAAAGTTCAAAACTCTGAAATTACATACGGAATATCTGTGAATGTCATTGACATACATTCCAAAAAGAATTGGTAGAATGGAAATAATGTTTTAGAAGGTGGTAGAAGCAATAATGTTAGAGGAAGAGGTCATGGAAGGTCAAATTCCAACTGACCTCAGTGTCAACTGTGTGGAAAAGTTGGGCATGTTGTACAAAAGTGCTGGTATCACATTAATAAGAATTTCACTGGTTTTTCTTCTCAAAATTCTACTAGACAGAAAACCTCTTTGACTAGTACATTCAATCAGAATACATCTAGACCAGTCAATGCTATGTTAGCTACCATTACTGCTAGTGAACTGATTATGCTAAGTGCTTTGCAGATTCAGGTTCTACAAACCACATCGCAAATGATTTCAACAATTTGACATTTGGAAATGAGTATTGTGGTTCAAGCTAAGTCCATGTTGGAAATGGTAACTGTCACAACATGATGACCGGTGAAAGGCAAGTCATGACCTTAGTTGACAAAAGTGAAAAAAGACAAAGTTTAAATAATGAATTTACCACCAATTAATTAGAAGGATAATTGGAATCCTTTAAAAACAAACATTGGCCCTTGAAACCAGAGGAAAGGTTCGAGAGTCTAATTACATGTGAAGAAGGTGTTAGAAACCCTACAATGTCTACCTTAAAAATGGTTACCCTAGATTGTTTATGCTTTAATTTAATATAATTGAATTAACCATTTTATTAATACAATGAAAAAAAAGATGAATGCTGAAAGAATTAGACCTATCTTACTGGATAAATGCCTATGTACCCCAATAGGGATCAATGTTCACGTAGTTCGAGAATAAGTTGATGGGTTAACTAGATGAGATGTATTATCTCTTTACTAGTGTGAAGTTTGGACAATGCAAAGGCACTAAGTCCTCACCCAAAGTCCAAGGAAATGATCAATGCGGAGCCATTAAATCATCACCTAAAGTCAAGAAAAGTCAAACAATGTAGAGGCATGGAATCCCTACCCAAAGCCAATAGACAATGTGGAGGCACTAAATTATCACCCAAAGCCAATGGATAATGTGAAGGCATTAAGTCCTCACCCAAAGCCAAGAAAAAATTTGGTCAATGCAGAGGCACCAAGTCCTCACCTAAAGCCAATAAGGAATCTGGACAATGCGAAAGCATAACGTCCTTACCGAATGCCAATAAGTGAAGTCACCCTTGGAGTCACTATGGGAACAACTTTTTAAAGTAATTTAGAAAAGGAAGTGTGTTATTACTTTGGGCCTATTAGGGCTTCCCACCTAAGCACATTAGGAACTTTATTAAAGTAGGCCCTTGGAACCCATGATTAATTTAGATATGGCCCATTGGGATCTAAATCGTTATTAAATACCTTTAATTGGTAATGTTTGTGTTAAGGTGACAATTCTAAAACTAAAGTTAATAAATAAAACAAGAATAATAAGAAACCAAATAAAATTGAGGTATACAAATAAATTAAAACATACAGGTGGCATAAGGGAAAATAAAGCAAGTCCAATAAAAAAAATCATACCATAGCTTAGAAATAAAAGTAAAACAATAAATAAAATAGAGAGGTAATAAAATCAAAAGTCATATTATCCACACATTATATCATTATTTGAGGATTGATGAATAAAACTTGATTGCAGATTCCACGAAGCCCATAGCTTCTCAATAATCTTCTTAGACACCCGATTATCATATTAGAACAGTTGGTACCCTCAGTCCATCATCAAAGGAAAGTTAGAATTCATTCCAATAACAACAACAATTAGAAATACCGTAAAAACAAGGACTTAACTAAACTAGTCTGGTCACTAAATTAAAATCCTATTGACAGACATTCATTAGTTCCATTTGATCTAAATACAAAGAAAGCTAATAAATTAGCCATAGGTAGTACATATTTGAATTGAACTTTAATTCACAAGCTTTTCCCGTAATTAAACCTACAATGTCCAGGACTCAATGTTGAAAGATTTACATAGACGGAGATAAATTCTGGATTACACCACTTTGAATCATTCAAAATTCACCCCAACCCAATTAAACTCAAGTCATCTAAAACCTTTGAAATGAGGAAATTTAAAGGAGTAAGTAGGAAACGAACCAACCAAGATTAAGCACTAGTTGTTCAACACAAATTATAGTCATATTTTAACCCATATAGCATCACGAACCAATGAAAAATTACAGGGTAATGAGTCACGGATCAGACAAAGATGATATCAATGATACTATCCTACTAACCGAATCAAATGTTGAATAGCATAATTTAGTCTAGTCACTAAATTAAAATCACAGTTCAGACAAGATACCAAATTTATGTGCGATATCAATTGAATTGCTAATGAATTAAGTAGAAATCCCTTGAACAGAGTATCTCAAACTCTCTAGATACAATTCTTCACTATGACACAATGTTATGGATTCACTCAATGAAGACTCTCTAGAAATCTTATCAAAAGGAAACCCCAAAACCATTATCCTATATAATCAAAATAATTTTGAATTTAAAAGGTAAAATTACCCCACTAAAGATTCAGAAAAACACAACAATCTCCTCTCCCTTTAATGGTGTTTCTTCACCCAAAAAACCTTTTGATAGTTCCCTGAATACCAAGGCAAAAAATTGAATGAAGCCGCATTGTAGAGCCTTGCTATCTTAAAAAAACAAAAATCTAGAACTTTAATATAAATTCGTAGATTACTCTTCCGATTTTCAGAAGCAACCATGGCTTTCGATTTTTGGTCCACTTTTGTTCGTCTCCTCAACGTTCTTTTATAGTCGAAGTAAATTGAGTTTCCCCAAATCAAATCCCTCCCCCCACAGCACTAAATGAAGCGAAAAAGGGCAATTTTATTTAGTGTTTCTCTTTTAATGGTGAAAGATGAAATCAGCTGAAGATTTGAGGCAAGAATCATGGCATATTGGGCAGGAAGTGTGCAATTCTTCAGAGAGGATCCTCGCTTCAATGGCTAGGGTTCAATAGTGAGAGGGTGTCTAGGTCAAGTGAGGGAGGTGGGTCGGATAAGCAAATTGGATCGAGTTGGAGTAGTTTGGGCCAATCAATTGGATATTTGAAAAGGATATGAGTTGATTGGTGACAAAACAAAAGAGCTAGGCCATAAAAAATGAAACGTGCTTAAAGGAATTGGATTGGGTCCACAAGGAATGAGTGGTGAATTTCATACTCACTTATATATAACTAATTTTTCATTTCTTTTATCATTTTTATTTTATTTTATTTTTGTATTTTCTCATTTAATTCTTTTTTTTAACGTAAGTAAATGAAAACAAACCAAAAAAAATATGGTGTTTACAGTTGTGCCTCTTTATTTGTTTCTTGTTAGGTAAAAATGAAGAAACCAACGTTTCTTTTTTACCTATAAAGAAACAAGTGAAGATAAAAAGACACATTTTGTAAGATGCACAATAACTATATTAATAACACAATTATGGGGTGGGACTATTTGTCAAACCTGGTGTAACGAAAATTGAAAATAAGACAAATATTTGAATTGTACATTGCATCCCCAAGAAAGGCTTGACTAAGCGTTCTCTCTCACTAGAATATAGTCTTCAGTTTTTTCAAACCGCTTGCCCAACTGACTAATAGGAGTCATTTTCTTTTGGTGACCTGTTTTCTTTCAAAATAAACCATGACCCTTATTCTTTACGAACCATTCAATACTTAATACAGATTGTGTCCAGTAGAGCGTTCTTAGTTCCTGCAATACAAAGCAAATTAACAATGAAACACTATAGAGTAATATTTAATCTAGCCTTTACATTAATCCACCCTAATCTTATCCACATAATATGTAAAAGAAAGAAGCCTATTAAATAAATAAACCTCTGTTTATCAAAACAAATGTGTTTTGAATAGATGAATCAAGAAATTCTCGTATTAATAGAAAAATGGAAAAATAAGAAGACAATGAAAATTTGCCCTAATTTGAATTCTCTCAATGCTTGCAGGCTTTGATTCTTATATTGCAATCGATATGTAGCTTGTGTCTTTGACAAAAGTAGAATATTGACGATAGTGGAATTCTCTTGCATGCTGCCCCAATTTCTAACCTCGTAACATAATTCCAATCTCGAGCACTTGTCTGACTGCCTAAACTTCTTAATTCCTGGATCTCTTGATCTAGTGCCCTAACTTTTGCTTAAATCACCCTTTCGGGTTTTTGACTTAACGAACTTCCCTAATTTTTGCCTATGTAGCCCTTTTAGGTTTTCAACTTAGCAGGATTTTTTTGGTTAAATTTTTATTTTAAGCCACCTCTTCAGGTTTTCAACTTAATGAACTTCCCTAATTTTTGCCTGAGCCACCTTTTGGGTTTTCAACTTAACAAGATTTTTTTTACGCGTAATAGTGTTTGATTGAGTCAGTGTTTGTTAGCCTTGCCAACTTTTGACCATCCATATAAGTGGGAATCAAGGCCCCACCTGAGAATGGTTGTTTGACAATATATGGACCTTTGTAGGCCAGAACCCATTTTCCTCAGGCGTCTTCTTGATTTGGCAATATTTTCTAGAGTACTAGATCTTCGATTTGGAATTCTCTAGAGTGCACTTTTTTGTGAAAGGCTCGGGTCATCCTTTTCTAGTAAAGTTTCCCATGGCATATGGTAGTAAGGCATTTTTCCTCTATTAACTTCAATTGTTCATATGAACACTGGCCCATTTGGCATCTTTGAGTTGGGCTTTCATAAATATCTTAAGAGAAGGAATTACTAGTTCGATAGGCGTCACAGCCTCAATTTCGTAAACCAACGAATAGAGTTGTCTCAGTTGAAGACCTCACGTAAGTAGGATAAGCATGAAGTGCATATAGGAGCATCTCGTGCTAATCTTTGTAGGTTACTACCATCTTTCCAATATTCTCTTGATATATTTGTTGGTGGCTTCGTCTGCCCATTCATTTATGGTTTATATGGTACTAAGTTGTGCTGTTTATTCTTAAATTGCTCACACAACTTCTTAACTTCGTCACCATTTAAGTTTGGCCCATTGTTAGTGTTATTCATGTTGTCACACCATAACGACAGATGATGTTGAGCCTTATAAACTTCAAGAACACCTTCTGAGTAATAGTAACATAAGAGGCTACTTCTATCCACTTTGTGAAGTAGTTGATAGTGACCAATGTGAAGCGATAGCTATTGGATGCCTGTATATTGATGGGCCATACCACATCTATGCCCTAGATAGAAAACGACCACGAGGTTGTTAGATTATGCAAAGGATGAGGTGGAGCGTTGATAAGATCTACGTAAATTTGACATTTGTGACATTTTGTGCAATAACTGATACATTCTTTCTCCATGATTGACCAGTAATAATCGTATCTCAGAACATTGGCATGTGTGGCACATATTATTTCATGCGCCTCTGTCATAATTTTTTAAGCTTCTTTATTATCAATACAACAAAATAGGGTTCCATCATAACCTCTTTTGTATAAGACTTTCCCATTCAAGAAGAAACCTACTGCTAATCGTCTGATTGTCTTTTTTTCATTTTCTTTGGCACCTTCAGGGTACTACTGAGACTGGATGTACTTCTTAATGTCCTCAAACCATGGCTGTTCATCACCTTCTTTAATATTTAAGCAATACATATGTTTGTCTCTAGTTTCAACATTAATGGGTAAGACCGTGGTCTAGATTGGTCATGACTACCAGAGTTGCTAGAGCGTCTGCGAATTGGTTCTTATCTCTTTCAAATGTGTAAAAGAGATCTCTTCAAATTCCTCAATCAACTGGGATAGATGTTTTCTATATGATATTAACTTTGGTTCTCGTGTTTGCCATGTACCTTCATAACCCTATCAAAATACAGCGTCTAATTTTCTTTCTCGTCTACTTTTTCAGTTTCCAGTATATCTTCATTTGGGAATTCAAAATCTACTGATTGATACTTTTCTATCAAATTTTCTGCCAAATGGTCTGCGATGATACTCCCTTTTATGATTTTCAAAGTGACATATTTGATGTCATAACCTAACAATATTGCCTGCCATTTGCTAACCCTCCCTAATAAATGAGGTTTTTCAAAGACATATTTCAATTGATCCAATATGGAAATAAGCTAGACTGTGTAGTAGGCCATGTATTAGTGAAGTTTTTGGCTGTCCAAATAAAGGCACAATAGGTTCTTTCAACAGAAGTATAGCGACTTTCACATTCATTGAACATTTTGCTCAAAATAATAAATTGATATTTCCTTCCTATTTCTATCCTCATGCAGATCGAGCATTACTCCTATGGCTTATGGTAAGATTAATAGATATAATAGGAGGGGTCTGCCTTGAGTAGGTGGCACTAAGATTGGGGGATTATATAAATAAAACTTCACTTTATCGAAGACTTTTTGATAATCACCATTCCATTCTCTGGGATTATTCTTTCTTAATAGCTTAAAGATTTATTCACAGGTTTGAGTCAGATTGGTAGTGAACCAGGAAATGTAATTGAGTCTTTTAAAAAAACTCCTTACTTCTTTTCCTGACTACAGGGGAGGCATATTTTGAATGGCTTTAACTTTGTCGAGATTGATTTCAATCCCCTTCTGACTCACGATGAATCCTAGTACCTTTCCAGAAGATGCCCCGAATGTAAATTTGTTTGGGTTCAACCGAAGCTTATACTTTCTTAACATTTCAAATAGCTTCCTTAGAATTGACACATGACTCTCTTCCTCATAAGACTTTGCCATAATATCATCTACGTAAACCTTTATCTCTTTATGTATTAAATCATGGAATAAGGCCACCGTTGCTCTTTGATAAGTAGCTCTAGCATTCTTGAGACCAAAAGGCATTACTTTATAACAATACGTTCCCTATTGTGTGACAAATGTGATCTTTTCTTTGTCTGCTATGTTTATAGGAGTCTGATTATAACCTGAATACCCATCCATGAATGAGTACCTATGGTTTGCTACCATGTTATTTACCAACACATCAATGTGAAGTAAGGGGAACTCATCTTTAGGGATTGCATCATTTAGTTTTCGATAATAGATGCACATTCTTACTTTCTCATCCTTTTTGGGGACTGGTACTGTAATACCCCATTTAAAAAAAAAGGGGGGGACCAAAACTGAAATAGCCCAAACGTAAGAGCCAAGTTGCAAATTAGTAACTTTCAGAATTTGTAAAAGGGTCCCTGACCCCCTTTAAATTTTCCCGAACGAAGGACCCCACCTCTTGAAAACTCACCATTGTTGCCCCTGATTTTCCCCTCCCCTTTCATGCGTCACTCTTCCTTCACCATGCCCTGGGGATTTTACACCAAACCCTGGCCTCCCTCTATCGTCCTCAGCCGCCGTAGCCGTCGTTGTGGCCGTGGCAACTGCTAGACGTTGCTGCTCGTTCACGACGAGCTCCCAGCCCAATTCAACAATGTTCTGCTGTGTGGGAGTTTGGTTTTGGCATCCAAACTCTTCTGCAATTTCATTTTTTCAATTCCCTTTTGTTGTAAGTGAATTCAACCATCTTCTGAGTAATTTTTGTGGATTAGAAACATACTCTTAAACGAAAACAGATTATGGTTTTTGGGGAAAAATCTTTTGGGGAATGATTCTTAGTTAGTTTGGGACAATTACAGTTGTTCAATTCCTTACTTCCTAGTAACCTATTAGTACCAATCTTCCCCTTGAATTCTCTGGTATAATTAAGCAAAGTTTCGTTATATCACTTGTGAAGTGGGGGTTGGTGGTATGATGGCATTTGAAGATATGAATAGATAACTATTTAAGTGGTTTCCTTACTCCTGCACTACGTTAGTTAGCAATAGATAACTATTTC
>JASKGM010092547.1:0-13200 GCA_034509205.1 Ceratonia siliqua
TCATGGGTCAAATCTTTCCTTTCTTTGACACAATAAAATCTTTCCTATTTTGACACAAATCATTCCTATTTCGACAATATCTATGATACTATTATTTGTATTTGTATCTATGTCTACAAATTTTCTAGAAATTATATTTCATTATCCAAAACAAACTGTCTCTCAAAATTGGCTGGAACCTTGGAGCTTTAACCGTATATGATATATCACCATTAACCACAAGGTTATGCAAACTACAAGTGTTTTTTTTTTCTTCTTTTCTTTCTAGAGGATGCTTCTGCTTCTTTTCTTCTCTCCATCCCTTTCATTGTATTTCTTTCATCCTATATATCTTTGGTGAAACATCAGATTCTGAGGTCCTGCATTGCTTTCAGGGTGTTTATCACTGTGGTTTTCATTCTGAGAAATCATATGGAGCTGCTTCTTATTTGATTGTTCATCCAAAAGGGAATATACTTATAGATAGGTATTTTTTCCCCATCTTATCAATTTGATTTGAACTTCATTTAGAAAGACAAATATCAAAGTGATGGAGAGTGAGGGATGGAAGAGAGGTAAAAGTTCTTTTAATTTATGTTTATAAGATGCAAACTAATCTGGAGAAATCAATTCTGTTTTCCTTTTCTTGTTGACTTAATTAAAAAACTCAATATGCAATTTGTAGCCCAAGATTCACTGAGATACTTGCACGCAAAATTGAGATGCTGGGTGGAGCACGCTACATCTTCTTAACCCACATGTATGGTGATGTGACTGTTCTGCGAAATGTCATGTACAATTATCCCTGATGTTGACTATTTTGTTTGGAGCTAAAGATGATGTTTTTATTGTTTTACAATTAGGGATGATGTTGCAGATCATGGAAAGTGGTCTAAGCGGCTAAATTGTGATAGAATCCTGCACTCAGCAGATGTACGCATATTATCTAATCCTTCAATTATCCCATTTGAATATAATTTTCCCTTTGTAGTGTAGTACAACTTTTCCTTTGTAGTGTAGTACAACTTTTCATTATGATGTTTGAAGCTCTTAGTTTTCTTCTTCAGACAATGAGTAGCAAAGCAATGGCCTAAAGAAAACTCATAATGATCCCTGTAGCCTGTTGTAGTTGACAAATGAAGGGTAACACATACCAAACAGTCACAGGCTCAGCAATGAATATAGACTATATATACTTACATTTGTTAGTGAGTAAGGGCATTGTTGTCATTCTTATTAGGAAGCAAGGGTAAAACTGTCTTTTGAATTTCAGCATAGAATTTACAAAAAATTATGAATACTTCTGAACAATTTTTCATTAGATATAATCAAGTAGTTTTAGAATAATCATCAATAAAAGTGACCAATTATCGGAACTTTGACTTTGATACAACTGGACACTCCAAATATCTGAATAAACTAACTCAAAAAGGGGATGCAACCCATTTAATGACTCTAGGAGAAAGGGGCACACGAGTATGTTTAGCTAACTTACATGATTCACAATCTAAACTAGATACAAACCCTAAACTAGGAAACATTTTCTTCAACACAATCAAGGAGGGGTGACCCAATTGGCAATGAAGTTGGAGTAAAGAAACTAAATTAGTGCAAGCAACAAGATGTGTCATAGGTTCATCCAACACATACAACTCATTTGGCTCACGACCTCTACCAATAATCTTCTTCGTCCCAAGATCCTGAAAGTCACAAAAGTCAGGAAAAAAGTGAATACTACAATTAAAAGAAAAGCGGGGCACACATAAGATAGATGAAAAAGAGAACGATAGGGTGATATCTACAGTTCCACTCCCTGTAACAGGAGTGGATGATCCATCAGCAAGTGTAACATTTGGTAAATAAGACAAGGACTGAAATGAAGAAAGTGTACCTGTGGTACTAGTCATGTGGTCTGTTGCTCTTGAGTCAATGACCCATTTGCAAGATGATGAGGAAAGGCAAGTTATGGATTTACTTGTTTAAGCTAGGGTGGCTATGGAAGAGGAGGCATCTTGCTGAGAGGCAAAAACTATGTAAGGCGAGCATACTCATCAGCGGGGATGGTTACTTATTGCTCAGGTTGGGTCCAAGTGAAGTGGGTAGGAGTCCATCATGGGTAGTTGTGTTAGCAAACTTGGATTGGTACTTATTAGGTTGATGTTTTCCACTCCCATTCAACTTTCAACAATTCTTCCTTATATGGCCTGTCTCACCACACTCCAAGCAAGTGCGGGTCCCACTATTTCGGCTACCTCCTCTGCCACCTCTAGTGGCATTCCTTCCTCCTCTAGTGTGCTCTGACCTTGAATTGGTACTTATCAAGGCAAAGGCTTAAGCCCCTTTTGCTAGTTCATCAGGGGTGTCCTTACTAACTCGCCTAAGGCGAAAGAATGCCTCACTTAAAGTGATAGAGCTAGCTCCAGAAGCAGTCAGAATTTTTTGTGCGGGCTACCGCATATTCTGGTTTCAATCTAGCTAGGAAACACTGCACAGCAACTTGCTTTTGCTGTTCTTGCATTTTTTTTAATATCACTAGTAATTGGAAATTGTGCCTTAATCTCCTCAAAAGCTTGCTTAGTCTCTGTATAGTAATTGATTAGCGTCTTCCCTTCATCTTGCTTAGCTCGGTATACATTAGTCAGCACTTCATGGACATGAATTAAGTTTTCTTTGCTGGCAATTAACTCTTCCAGGTAAGTCCACAGCTCTTTTACAGTCTCACGATGACCAGTATCATCATCTAATTCAGGTTCTAATGTTTTCTATATTTGATTAAAAAATTTATCATCTTCCATCATCCCTTTTTTTCTTGCAGCTTCATTTGCTTTTGGGGGGTGGGTCTTTAGTTAGATGATCCAGCATATCAATACTTGATAATTACCTCCATGTAGTTTGCTACCACTGGGTATAACTCTTTCCATTCGGCTTTCGGTCAGTGATCCTAGCAGAAGATATTATCTCAGCTACAAGCTTCCTGTCTAGTGTATTGTCAGCCATCCCTTTTGATCCTTGCAGAATACACCCTATATTTCCTCCAGAACAGGCCGTTAACACCCTAGGGCAGGCTCACCACTCCCAACGCCGGAAAATGACCACCAGAAACGTGCAACAACACCAAACACACCACTGCAGGTCTCCGCAACATCTGGTCACTAATCTGTCTGCGCAGGTCATGGTTCATTAGCATGAACCGTGTGCATCGCTTATGAAGAAGAATGGAGAAGAAGGAGGTAGCTAGCTTCAGTGGACCAGTATCAATGAGGCTCTGATACCATGTAATCTGGGAAGAAAGGAAAATGGTGGGGAAGGAGAACAGAATAAGGAAAAGCCATAAAGCCTCCTTAGGGACCGGCCAACAATGTATATACAGCAGAATCGGTTTTACAAATACAAAAGACAGTTTTACCCTTGCTTCCCAATAAGAATGACAACAATGCCCTTACTCACTAACAATATTCTGTTAGAATCCCTAAAATCTCCTACAATAGTGCTAATGTAGAAATCCTTCCCATTCTGATTAGATTCTGATTAGCTATTTATTTTTTCTTGATTCCGATTCTTAAGTTAATTCCTGATTATTTGGGATTTGATCCTTCCTTATTCTTTGACATTTGATCATCATTAATTTCTGATCCTTAGGGATTTGATGTGCTGATTTCCCTATGTATTCATGTATTTATATGGCCATTATGCCATTGTTATCGTTAAGGATATACAATTATTGTTGTCCTCATTCTAAAACTAGTTGGGTTGAGGTCTGCAT
This sequence comes from Ceratonia siliqua, assembly GCA_034509205.1. Classification (NCBI taxonomy): domain Eukaryota; kingdom Viridiplantae; phylum Streptophyta; class Magnoliopsida; order Fabales; family Fabaceae; genus Ceratonia; species Ceratonia siliqua. Next base: position 3,743 of record JASKGM010092547.1, read on the forward strand.
CTCCAATTTAATTCATAAAACATCATTTTGATATCAGAAAGTTTACTGATATCCCGGTAACTTATAGATTGAAGTTTCTACTGCTGAGGTAGAGATGAAGCTAGAAGGGACTGGTCCATGGAGTCTTGGGGATGATATTCAACTTATCCACACTCCAGGTCATACAGAGGTAAGTATTCCTACCAGATTCACTTTTTTTCTAATATTAAATGGTAATGGAATTTTTCTGGTAACTTAATATGAAAAGTGGTTCACACTATGATTTCTGATTAGTTTTGGTCAGAAACAACATTTCCTGTGTCATCTTCTGACATACTGTTTAAATACTCAAATTTGAAGTTCTAGTGAGAGGTGAATGGAACTGTAATGTGTTCTTGTAATTGTGCAGGGATCAGTCTGCTTATTCTATCAATCACTGCAAATTCTATTCACTGGGGACCATGTGGGTATGAGAGAATCTGGGACGATGAGCATATGGGAACAGTACAATAAGTGTTCAGGTAGGAACAATATAACCGCTTCCCTTCAGGAAATAGATATTATAGAGAACTTTCTGATGATGACTGTTTATACAACGTGTTAAGGTCAAAAACCTTGGTGTTGTAAATCAAATCTGTCCTGTGACTGAGATCCATTTTTCAACTTCTGAAGCTCATCATTTTTTCATTTGACTACACTGCAGTTTCCATGCAGCTAAATAGTATCTGGAAGTTGTTAGATTTGGACTTCAAGTGGATAATACCTGGTTAGTATTTCCACTGCTTTATGTACATTTTACTCATTGCATACTCATACTGTTACGTTTTCTAGATCCGTGATCGAATATCTTGTCATCTTTCTCTTTTCACCACTAATAATAATAGCTAGTCTTGATATCACCCTCACTACTTTTTTATGGTGGTATCTGCTTGTTGCATATTGATTTAAAGATGTTCAATCATAATTTTTTCCTCACTTGTGCTATGATTGTTCTTGAGTCACACTGATCAGCAAATATAATGCTAAGCATATCCTTTGGTAATAAGCTTTTCTTTTCTTTTTTGTGTGCTTCATTTTTTTCTTACTAGTTAACAATTTCACTTTTATTTCTTCTATGGCTTTTTAGTGATTATTATTCTCTTCCTCGTGGCTCTCACTTCATTTTGTTAGAAATTAATTCAGAATATTCTAGAAATTCATAATGCATGAACCGCTAGACCAGAAATCAAGGCGTTCGATCCATAAAATAAGGCACTATTGTCAATTTCTCAAAATATGAAACTTTGTATTAATCAGTGTTAGGCTTAATCAATGTGTAATGACTCTAGAAGTCTCTTGGATTATATTGTCTGCGGCTCATTGTATCATCATGTATGACCAAGTACCAAAGATCAAAATGCATGATCTTTCATTATACTAGACTGCTTTTTAGACTTCTCATTTTCTGTCAGATTTGAGCAAGTAAGATAAGAGCAACTTCCGCTGTTTGCTCATTTGATCCTGGACACTTCCAGAACTGCATTAGCAATTTTAGGCCATCTAACATATTACTCTTGGTTTGGGCACACTAAACCGTTGAATTTTGCAAAATATGCATATTCTTTAATCTTTAAGAAATATGGTAATACGTAGATTTTGCATTTATCATACTCATTTTGGCTGGTCATAACCATTTTCATTTATTCCTTGTCTTATCACACTCATTTGCACTGTTGACCTAAACAACTGTTTGAGACATTGCTGCTGCTTTCAATTTTCTATTGTGTCACGAGCAATTGTTTTGATATGACATGAGCATAGTGGCGAAGACGTGGAGTTATTGCAATGAAAAAGATGTATGATTTTGTAAATGCTTCTCAGTATAGGCTCAATTGAAAAGACTTATATTAATCTGCAGGTCATGGAAGGAGAATTCAATTTAAAGATGACCATGAGAAAAGGGCAACTTTGGAAGCCTTTCTGCAGAAAATGTCCAGCTGGCTTCACCAAGTGTGATTTGGAATAGAAGGCCAACTTATATAAATAACATGTTTAGATGCACTTGAGAAAAATGACCAAAGGGAGAAGCACATTTACACTGGCACTAAACATCTGAACATGCTACTCCCTCAGGCTGACTGTACACAATGTTTAACTATCACCCTTTTGTCCTGGAAAAAGAAGATAGGGAACTAAAGTCCTATTTTCTGTTGGTTGTGGTAAGTTGGTAAGGTTGTTACATTACTACTGTAAATGATGTTATGAAACTTTGAATAGTTCAAACATATATTCAACTGGGGAGACCACATCAAGTCTGACCAGGCTTTCTGAAATGTATGGAGCTTTTACTATTTAGAATCAACACTTTGACTTAAACACTATATGTATAAAATTAAGTCGATTTCTCAACAATTCATCAATGTGTTTTGGGATTCTTGTAGTTTTATTTCAACTTTATTTGAATTTGTGGGTATTAAAATGATGCAAATTATGGGGAGAGCAGATGAGGAGGGATAGGAAGAAGGGTGGCGAACAAAATTTGTCCAGAAAATGAATAGTTGTTGCTTGAATCTATAATTATTATTTTTATTTATTTATTTATTTATGCAAGAGGAAAATTGAACTTGTGACTCTTGACTCAAACTCTCACCTTTAACCCACCTGAATTTGCATTATGTGGTAAATCTATAGTTATTATAAATGTATGTTATATGATGGTATTGTAGTCTCTCTTGGTTTCAATTAAAGCAATTTGAATGTTGAAGGACTACCAGCAACACGAGTGGTGAATATGTGTTGCAAATTCTCATAGCTACACCTTGTAAACTTCAATGCAACAAACGAATGCAAAATAGCTGAATATATTTTTAAGTTATAGCTAAATCATTAAAGAATGCACATAAAGATGCAAATATTCTTAAGTTGAAGATACAAAGATGTTAGATAACTAAACAATCTAGAATTGATAATCAGAGAAGAAACGCGTTTGCAACGACCAAAGACATTGAAAATGGAGTATTACAAGTCATGTACAGAGTATTTAAATATTTAAATTATTTTATAAGAAAATATTAAAATAATTTGTATACATATGAAATAAAAACATAAAAACCAAAATTGATATAAGTTATTTGAATAGCTTAAGCCAATAATATTTATAATTTTAAATTCAAACAGTACAGTTAATTATGTTCAAATAACGTAAAAGAAATATAAAATGTTCTAAACAAAGATAAATAGAGCATCAATAATAATTATTTATGTCAAAGAGTTCTCCAAAAATAAGAAAATATAAGTTGTTACTTCAAATATATTGTTATAATATTGAAATCAAACTGGAATTGTTGGTTTCATCATCTTTAATTTATCTTGCTTCACCTTTTTTTTTTATTAGACCCGAGTCAAATATACCTCAAATCACTTGAGTTTTATTTTATTGTCGGGTCTCTGTGCTTGACACACTATAATATTGAACATAATCACAACATATATCCGACATGCATACAGACATGTCTAAATTAAAAAAAAATTAACTCAAACACACGATTAATACAGCTCAGATGATTTAAAATAGGTTGGACACGACTTGCCAGTTCTTTTAAAAAAAAAAATGTACATCATATTCGATTGTTTTTTGTTGTGAAGTAATGAATTAAAATAACTTGATAATATCCGTTGTAATTATATTTCTTTTTGGAGGAAATATTAATATTTCAAACATGTGGAGTTCATATACCTTTTTTTTGTGAGTAAATATAAAGTAAATGTTCGATATTTTGATAAAATATGAATCTATATAGAATGTTATTTGTATTATTTGATATATATTATTTTTTAAATATAAATATACATGGTATGTCATGTCATACATTTTTTAGAATTTTTCATGTCCTATATCTAATATTTTGTTATATCCCGTATCTTGTGTCCACGTTGTACTTATTGCTTCGTAGTCGAGTTAGTCATAGGTTGCATTTGCTCCATCTTCTTGTAGTAGTGTTGAAGTGTAATAAATTATCCTCCCAAATTTTGTTCTTGATAAAGAAAAAGTACCTTTTTCATTAGTCAAGTTTTAATTTCATTCCTAAACAATTTTTTTTGTTCAATTGTGTTGCAGTTTTGACTCAATATTGTCCTTGCCCCTAACCCGTCATAAGAAGCAACAAAAATGAAGATTTTATCATACTCTGAAATATTAAATACTCGAGAGTAGATTTTTTATTTTTTATTTTTAATTTCTTGTTTTTTATTTTTTATTTTTATTTTAAGAAATAAGTTAAAAGAATTTTAAAAAATTTTGAAAAAAATCAAAAGATTGTTTTTTACTCTCTTTTTTTCCTATTTGTTTTTTGAATTATTGTGTTATGAAATTTTTTTAAATTTTCTTTTTTCAAAATTTTTTAAATTTATTTAACTTATTTATTAAAATTAAAAAATTAAAAAAAACTAAAAACTAAAATTTTAAAAATTAAAAACCCACTCTTGAGTATTGTTATTCAGGAGTAAAGTAAACTTCACCTAACGAAAAATAATGTGACAGTTGTGTGAGTTGTAGTGGCAATAGATATTTGTTCACAGTTCACGTAAACAATCTACATCAACAAAATTAAAATATAACATCTTTTTTCCAAATTCCTTAAAATCCCCAATATGTTGAAATTAAGGTTTTTAATTTTGTAATGTTGGGCATTCTAATTGACTCAGGCTCCTATTTTAACCTTGCCTAATTTTGATTACAAATTTTGTGCGGAAATTAATGCCAACATGGGGGTGGGGGCTGTGCTAACTCAGAAGGGACATCCTCTGGCATATTTCAGTAAGAAACTTTCTCCCAAATTGGCTATGGCTTCCGCTTATGCGAGAGAGCTCTATGATGTCACACAAGCTGTGCACAAATGGCGACACTATTTGCTGGGAAGACAATTTGAAATAATTACTGATCACAGAAGTGTAAAGCAGTTAATGGACCAAGTGATTTAAACCCAGAACAACATCACTATTTGAGTAACTCATGGGATTCAATTACACTATTTCTTGCAGACCTGGGAATCATAATACATTGACAGCATGGAGGGTGAACAATCGTTTATGGGCATATCTATGTATAGTCAGTTATTGGAAATCCTTAAAAAAGACAGTGCTCAACTTCCAGAGTTGCAAGATCTCCATGCTAAATGGCAACAACACAAATTGAGTTCTGATTGTTCTGTTAAAAATGGATTGCTACTGTTTCGGGGAAAAGATTTCAAAGGAGCACAATCAAAAGCACAGATCTTACAAGAGTGCCATACATCTCCAATTGGGGGGCATGGTGGTTACAAAATGACTTACATGACGATAGTAGTTGTTTTTTATTGGAAGAGTTTAAGGAAGCATGTGTTGCACTATGTCAAAGCTTGTAAAGTTTGTCAACAGATCAAACCTGTAACTACTAAGCAACAAGGGCTTTTACAACCCTTGGAGGTTCCCACTGCAATATGGGAACAAGTGACCGCGGATTTCATTACAGGCCTTCTTAGTTCAGCGGGGTTTACAAGTACTATGGTAGTGGCGGACAAACTGTCTAAGTATGTTTATTTTGGGTCCTTGTCTTCTAATTTTACCGCTTCCATAGTGGCCAAGTTGTTCATTTAATTGGTAGTGAAATTGCATGGATTCCCTACCGTGATCATTACTGACAGTGATCCTGTTTTTTTAAGCCAATTTTGGTAGCTAATGCTCAAAGCTAGTGACACAATCCTAAGATACTCTTCTGCCTATCATCCACAAATAGATGGGCAATTTGAATTTGAAGTGGTAAACCGTTGTCCTGAACAGTATTTAGGAATTTATTGCATATAAACCCTCTAATTAGCACAACTACTTGACTTGGGCAGAATTATCTTACAACACATCACATCATTATGCTATTAAGATGACTCCTTACAAAGCAGTATGTGGTAGAGACCCACCTTGATGCCAGGATACTGTTCTAATAATTAAGAGTGATCATGAGTCGGATAGGTTTGAATTTAGATTCAACCTAAATTCAACCTAAGAATTTTTTTACACTCTACAACTTAAACAAACGCAAACAATAAGACTTATGATCTGACCAAACCAAACCATAAAAAGTCAAATTGGGTTGAGATGGTTTCTTAGTTTGAGACAAAGTTATGTAAAAAAATTTTAAAATAAGAATATTACAAAAATTTAAATAAAAAAATAAATATTGATAAGTTTATACTTCTAAAATAGTAAACATATGACAATGAAAACCTCAATTACAATAACATTGAAGAATGTTCAAGAGAAAACTAATTGTCCATAATTTCTTGTATAAAAAATAAACATAAATTATTTCACTAAAAAAAAGGCTAAATGATTGGGCTGAGTTGGGTTGGGTTTTACAGAGGAAATTTAATAAGATTAACTAAAATCAAAGAGTCACAATTAAAATGAATTAATGTTTCAAATTTTAATTTTATGATGATACTGATACATTTTATATATTATATAGGCCTGATTTCATTTTTGGTCTTCTTAGTTTGCCAAAGTTATATTTTTGGTCATCCTAATTTCATTATGAAAAATATGATCTCTCTAATTTCATCAAAGTTGTAACAAAGTTATAATTTTGGTTCCCTTAATTTCATCCTGAATGGCCAAAATTACAACTTTTATGAAATTAGGGGACCATATTATTAATGATGAAATTATAGGGACCAAAAATACAACTTTGACAAACTAAGAAGATTAAAAATGCAATTAAGCCTATTATATAATATATTTATTTAAAAATATAATAATAAATAGCTTATTTGGGTTAGGTTATATTAGTTTACTATTTTTGCTAACCCAATTCCAATTCCAACCCAACCCAACCCAATATTTATTAAAAAATTCCAATTCAACCCAACCCAACTCATATAAAAATTTAAACTAAATCAATCCATCGGTTTAGTTTGGATTGATTTGTTGGTCGGGTTGGTTTAGGTTTTGAACAACCTTTCTAATACTGTTGACTTACCAGCAACTGATGATGTTATGTTAGACTTGAGTTCAAATCTATAGTAACTGAAAATCAATTTGGAAGATACTAGAAGGCAGATGAAGAAACATGTAGTGGCTTACAAATAGGAGCATTCTTTAGGTGTGGGTCAGGCTTTAGCCCTATAGCTAGCATTCTTTGGTTAAAAGACACTGTCATAAGCTCTCTTTTCATTACTATGGTCCTTTTCGGGTTACAGAAAGGATTGGAGCAGTGGCTTACAAATTCGAGTTACCTTCTAGTTCAAGGACCCACCATTGGTGTCATTACCTTTTGCCTCGATGGATATGTAGCAAATTTTTGTTGCTATTTGTAGATACTCATTTGCAGGCCCAATAGAAAGGCTCAATGGCCAGTCAGAAGCCCAACAATCATGCCAAGAGCCCACCAAATGAATCAGAGCCCCCCACCGGCCTATAAATACTCACCCCAAGTATGACCAAAGGAAGTTCTTTTTAACATTCACACTTCGAACTCGGACAAAAACTAACTTAAGCATTAGAGTACGAGCCCCACACCCGAGCCTTATTCTTTGTTGACAGGGACCTAGCCAACCAAACTGACTCTTAGACAGACTAACCCACCGTCCCGAACACAGGAATCGACACTATTGTAGGCAGTAGATTCAGTGTAGCTAATCAGTAGGAAGTTTTGGTGGAATGGTTTGGGTTACCCAAAGAGGATGCTACTTAGGTGCCTTTATAGAAGCTTCAGTGTGATTTGCCTACTATTAACCTTGAGGACAAGATTGTTGTTGATTGGGTGATTATTGATATATCACAGAACACTGAAGTAGGAAAAAGTAGGTGGGGTTAATGAGTTGACAAATGAATTCAGTGGAAAAATAAATGAGCTGATAGAAAAGGGAGAGCATGATGTGGATGTTCATTAGTGCTTAACATATTTTGTAATCTGCTTGTAATAGATTAGAACCTTTTAGTCATTACTGAAGGAATAAGACTGGAATAGGAAACTTGCGATTAGTCTTCATTTTTCATGTTAAATCTGGATGTTCATTCTAAGGAGTTAACCTTCTTCCTCGAATAAGAAGGAATTGATTTGTAATAAAGTTTGTTTCCTCTCTTCATTCTTATCATATCTAGTCTAAAACTTAAAGTATATAAATGAAAATAACAAAAAATACATTAAAAATGGACATATAATATTATAAATTATGAAAATTATATAATGATCGGTTGGTTCAGTTTGATTCCTACTCCATCCAAAAATTGAACAGTGCAGAGCTAGGTAATTTTCATTGGAAAGGCTAAAGAAAATTTTTTTCTCAACCATAAAAATTATAGAAAAGGAAAAACCAAAAACTTAAATATAAAATTAAAGTATAAAAAATTAAAATATATATATATATATAAAGACATAAAGCAAATACTCTTTATTTTAAACATCAAAACAACATTAAATCTACTATAATTTAACATTCATTATACCATAATTTCTTTTTTGTTATGAAATAGACTAAAAGGTTTTAGTTAAAAGACTTAAAGTCCTCTTTAAAAATATTGTTTGTATTTGAAGAGGCTAAATTATAATATTTTTATTTAAATACTAAATATTACTTTATATTAACAAAATTTCAAAACTTTTGGGACAGCAACAGCGCCCCAAGCATTTACTACCATCTGCTCCTGAAACCAAACTATTTAGTTTTCACTTAAAGAAAATCAAACTAAACCGATTTTAATTTGTTTCTTGGTGGTTTTGTTTGCTGTGGTCAGTTTAGATTGATTTTGAACATCCCTACTAAAAAGGATGTAAGAAAAGAATAATACTTGTCTCGACTAAATTAATGTTTGGGTCCTTGAAAGATTTTTTAATTCTCAATTTGGTCTTAGAAAGATTTTTTTTTCTCTTAGCTTAGTCCTTTAATGCGAATTCTGTTAGTAAAATAGTCCTACCGTTAAGCCACATCTATTGTTAGGTTTGTATTAGGTTAAGCCACATCAGCATATCCGTGAACAATAAAATCATTTTGCTAATGGAATTCACATTGGAGGACCAAATTGATAGAAAAAATCTTTCACTAAATTGAAATTTTAAAAATTGTTTGAGGATTAAACAGTAATTTAGTCTATTTATCTCAAGAAGTGTCATTTTACAAACTGGTAATATGTAAAAAATAATAATAAATAATGTGATAACAAAATAAAGTGAGATAAATAACTTATACATAAACACTTTGTGAGAAGAAACTTTACTTTATCATATTTTCTAAACACCACCGAAAAATATAAATACTCAATTAAGAGGAGTCATGGAAAGAACAGGTTCAAAATCTCGACCAATGCCTTTTTCAAATCCTGCTGCAGCTGCGCGAGCTCTTCCCGCGTGCCATAAATGACCTACAAATAGGAAGAATCCTAGAACAAAATGAGAGGTAGCTAACCAACTTCTAGGAGAAACATAATTGACTGCATTGATCTCTGTAGCTACGCCACCCACGGAATTTAAA
>JASKGM010092558.1:0-13197 GCA_034509205.1 Ceratonia siliqua
GAGCACTTTTTGGCCAACTGAGAACTCCTTCCTGGTCAACATCTTATCATGAAAGAATTTGGTCCGTTCCTTGTATATCCAGGAGTTCTCATAAGCTTCCAACCGAAGTTATTCGAGTTCTTAGAGTTGGAGCTTTCAATAGGGGCTGGCGTGGGTTAAGTCAGAATTGTACTTTTTGACTGCCCAATATGCTCTATGTTTAATTTCTACTGGAAGATGGCAGGCTTTTCCAAAGACAATTTTGTAAAGAGACATCCCAATGGGTGTCTTGAAGGCTGTTCTATAAGCCCAGAGGGCATCCTCAAGTCTCAGGCTCAAATCTTTCCTGTGAGGTTAGAAAGTTTTCTCTAGGATTTGCTTGATCTCTCTATTTGAGACTTTGGCCTGTCCATTCATCTGTGGGTGGTAAGGGGTGGAAGTTTTATGTAAAACCTATATTTTTTCATCAGGGCTTCAATGCTTCAGTTGCAAAAATATGAGCCCTGGTCACTGATTATCGCCCTCGAAATGCCAAATATGTAGAAAATGTGTGATCTAACAAAATTTGCAATAACTTTAGAATCATCAGTCCGAGTGGCTTTTGCTTCCACCCATTTGGAGACGTAATCAACAGCTAACAAGATATAAACAAAACCAAAAGAAACAGGGAAAGAGCCCATAAAGTCAATACCCCACACATCAAAAATCTCACAAAACAACATAGGTTGTTGGGGTATCTCATTCCTGGGAGAAATACTCCCTGTTTTCTGGCATTGTTCACAAGATTTACAGAACATGTACACATCATGAAAAGGGTGGGCCAGTACAACCCTAAGTCCAAGACCTTCCTAGCTGTGCGTTGAGGTCCAAAATGCCCACTACATGCAAATGTGTGACAAAAGCTAAGGATAGAGTGTAACTCATTATCAGGAACACATCTCCTAATAAGCTGATCACTATAAAACCTCCAAAGGTAGTGGTCATCCCACATATAATACTTTAATTCATTTTTCATTTTGTCCTTTTGAGCCCTAGTAAAACATGCAGGGAAGACACCAGCAACTGGGAAATTGACCATATCAGCAAACCAGGGATAGAGAATTTTACCCTGCAGCTGTAAAAGCTGATCATCAGGAAAAGAGTTGTGGATTGGAAGTAAAGATGGGGTTTCTTCAATCCTGCTCAGATCGTCAGCTACTAGGTTCTCTACTATACTCTTATCTCATATCTCAATGTCGAATTCTTGGAGAAGTAGCATCCACCTGATTAATCGGGGTTAGCCTCAGGTTTCTTCAAAAGAAACTTCAGAGCTGCATGATCAAAAAATACCACAACTTTAGAACAAAACAAATTATGATCTAAACTTATCAAGTGCAAAAACAATAGCTAGAAGTTCTTTTTCAGTTGTGGTATAATTTGCTTGAGCAGCATCCAAAGTTCGTGAAGCATAATAGATCGCATGAGAGACTTTGCCCACTCTCTGTGCTAAAACAGCTCCCACAGTATAATTAGAAGCATCGTACATTAGTTCAAAAGGGAGTGTCCAATTGGGTGGCTGGATAACAGGGGTGCTAGTCAAAGCTTCCTTCAAATGATCGAAGGCTTCCTTGCAGTTCTGATCAAATTGAAATTCCACATCTTTTTGCAGAAGATTGGACAATGGAAGGGCGATCTGACTAAAGTTTTGAATGAAGCGCCGGTAGAAACCTACTTGTCCAAGAAAAGAATGAACTTCCCGTACGCATGTGGGATAAGATAAATAGGTAATGACATCTATTTTTTTAGGATCTACTTTAATACCCTCGCTAGACACTACATGACCTAAAGCTATACCTTGCTCTACCATGAAATGACATTTCTCAAAATTTAAAACATGGTTAGGTTCAATGCATCTACTCAGCACCCTAAACAAATTATTCAGACAAGAATCAAAAGAAGCGCCATAAATAGTGAAATCATCCATGAATACCTCCATGCATTCCTCTAAAAGATCAGAGAATATACTGACCATGCACGGTTGGAAGGTACCAGAAGCATTACAAAGACCAAAAGGCATCCTTCTGTAAGCAAAAGTGTCGAAGGGACAGGTGAAAGTAGTTTTCTCTTGATCCTCAGGTGCAATGTGGATATGAAAGTATCCGGTATAGCCATCAAGGAAACAATAATGTGATTTCCTAGCCAACCGCTCTAACATCTTATTAATAAAGGGCAGTGGATAATGATCCTTCCTACTGGCTTAGTTAAGCCTCCTGTAATCAATGCAGACTCTCCAACTATTCTGCACTCTAGTAGGGATCAACTCATCATTTTGATTGGCTACAACTGTAACACCGACTTTCTTCGGAACCACCTGTATGAGACTTACCCAATTACTATCTAAAATGGGATAAATGATGATAGCCTGTAGTAGTTTGGTAACCTCTTTCTTAACCACATCTAGGATTAGAGGATTGAGTCTCATTTGAAGTTGTCTCACTGGTTTAGCACCATCTTCTAGTGATATTCTATGAATGCAAGTAGAAGGGCTAACGCCAGGGATATCGGCAAGAGTCCATCCATTGGCTTTCTTATGTTTCCTCAGAACCTGTAGTAATCTCCCTTCTTGTTCAGCAAGTAAATTCTTGGCTACGATCACAGGAAGTTGGTCATCATCCACCAAGAATGCATATTTCAAGTGTTCAGGTAAGGGTTTCAATTCTAGTGCTGGTGGTTGTACTATAGAGGGAAGTTATCAAGGGGGCTGCAATGTGTTTGCCACCTGAATCTCTTCATATTTAGCAACTGTTGCATACTCTGTAGAAGCAGACGTATCATTTTTCAAACAAGCAGAAATTTCAATACAAACAGCATATGTCAAATCTTCATCATAACTATCACAGGAGTGGTACTGAATCAAATCATCTAAGCCCATACAATCTGGAAATTCAATGTGCAGCTCATCAGACGCCTCTTCAACCACTTCATCAAGTAGTGAAATATGGAAAACAGAATGCTCCTCTGTGGGGTGCCTCATGGCATCAAAGATGTTAAATTGAACAATAGAGTCTCCAAACTCCATGGATAGAGTTCCTGCATGCATATCCATTTTGGTTTGGGCTGTTTTGAGGAATGGTCTCCCTAGGATGAGTGGGGCCTTGCTAAATGGTGATTCCCCCTCCATATCCAGAATATAAAAGTCTGTGGGAAAAATTAATTCATCAACCCGCACCAACACATCTTCAATTACTCTAGCTGGGTATGCATTGCTCCTATTTGCTAGCTGAATCACAACACCTGTAGCACGCAGGGGCCTAAGTCCAAGGGATTGGAAAATAGCCATAGGCATTACATTAATGAAGCACCAAATCGAGCATGGCATCTTCGAATCTGGAATTCCCAATGACACATGGGATTGTGAAGGTTCCTGGATCCTTGCATTTTTCCGGGATGGGCTTAATAAAGGCTGAAACATTTTAACTCATTCTAATTCTCTCGTTACCTGATAGCTTTCTTCGATTGGTACATAATTCCTTAAGAAATTTGGTGTAGCTTGGAACTTGTTTAATGGCATCCAGCAATGGAATATTGACTTCAACTTTTTCTGAAGGTCTCAAGGAGTTCTTTGGCTTTCTCAATTTCATTTATTTTCTTGGACTGAGTGGGTCTATGTGGAAAGGGAAGGGCTACTACATGCTGTTGTTGGTGGTCAGAGACCACTGTTTTGTCTTGCCTTTTGGTTTTGGGGTTATTACATCAGGGACAGAATCTGCTATTGATTGTCGCTGGCCTACAGGTTTGGATTCAGCTGGTTCTTGTACAGTTTTTCCAGACCTAGTGTAATGACACTCACATTTCTTCTTGGGTTGGGAATTATTTGAGAAGGGAGCTAGCCAGAACCTTGGGATTGCAACTGACTTAGTGAAGACTCAAGTTGTCCAATATGAGTTTCTATGTTCTGAATGGGGGTCTCTGTCCTCTGTTGGAATTGAATATTATGGTTAGCCATCTGTTTCACCAAGTCTTCAACCGAAGATTCAGGTTTTAGGGGCATTGGATGTTGGTTCTGCATATGCTGCTGGAATTGCTGTCTGCTTGGCCCAGCCTGGTTATGAAATTGATTTCCCCTGGCTGGATGAGGAAATTGCTGGCTGTACTGCTGTGGTTGTTGTTGCTGATTCGATGCATTTCCATATCTCAGATTAGGGTGGTCTCTCCATCCAGGGTTGTATGTACTAGAGTATGGGTCATATCTATGCTGCTGATGCTGATTTCCAGGAAATATACCTGCTGCAGCCACGTAATGTTCTTGTAATACAGAGTTATCATCCTGAAGTGTAGGGCATACTTCTATAGGATAGGATAGGCAAGAGCAAATGCCGCACAACTAGCAGGGCCTTGCATAGGTAATTTCTTTCCCACTACTACTTGTCTCACCAAGGAAGTTAACTCATCAAGCCCGTGCTCCATTCTTTAGTGATCTGTGCGAGACATATGGACTTCATTCACGTCTCTGGTGGGGGTGGCCATCCGAGTATTAAAATGTTGAGAGTTGGCAGCCATATTAGCAATCAAGGCCCTAGCAGCAACTGGAGTTTTATCAACCAATGCACCTCCACTGGCAGCATCAACCATGCCTCTGTCCATAGGTAAAAGACCTTCATAGAAATATTGAATGAGTAGTTGATCATTAATCTGGTGGTGAGGGCAGCTTGAGCATAGTTTCTTAAATAATTCCCAATTCTCATATAAAGTCTCTCCTGCTGTCTGTCTTATACCATAGATGTCTTTTCTAATGGATACAGTTCGAGATGCAAGGAAAATTTTTTCCAATAATAGCTTTTTCATATCCAGCCAACTCCTCACCGATCCTTGTGACAAGCAGTACAACCAATCTTTGGCTGCATCAGCAAGGGAGAAAGGAAATGCTCTTAGTTTGATGTGCTCCTCTAATATCCCTTGTGGCTTCATTGTTGAACATACCATGTGGAATTCCTTCAAGTGTTTATAAGGGTCCTCACCTGCAAGACCATCAAACTTTGGCAACAAGTGTATTAATCCAGATTTAAGCTCGAATTCAGCATTAAGATTAGGATATTGAATTCCTAAAGGTTGGTTGGTAACATCAAGGGAAGTTATTTCTTTGAGGGTTCTATCTTGAATGTTCTCACCCATGGTTACAATATCACTTAAAGTTTTAGGATCTACTTCGGTTTCACCTTCAGTTCTACCCTCAAGTTCACTTTCAGTTTCACCTTCAGTTACTACCTCAGGTTCAGTTTCAAAATCCTTTTCAAATTCAGTTTCAAAATCCTTTTCAAATTCAGTTTCAATTCTCTCACTAAGCCTACGAGCTCTATTAAGTGAGTACAATGTCCTCTCAATATCAGGGCCAATATCAAGCAAGTGACTAGTGGAAGACCTAGTCATGCAGCATACTCATACAAGCACTACAACACAGAATATGCAAGATAACCCACAAAACACTAAAATTCTACCAAAATTGATCTAATTAATCAATGTACAAATTTTTTTCAATTATGTAATCAACATAGAATGAAAAGTAGGCAAAAGTGACACAAAAAATTACGGGATAAAATCTTAAAAAATTGACAAAGTGGTCTAAACGGTGGAATTTGGCAAAACCAGGGTGGTGCTCACGACATAGTGGTGGGCTTTGCTCATCAGGTCACCAAATTTCAGGGCATTCCAAGCACTTTTGTCCGTACAAAATCAGCAAAATCAACAAGAGGCACTTCTGTCAGTACAAAATCAGCAATGGAGGCCTGGAATCACTTGTTTTCACCAGAATTCCACCACAATAAGCAATTAGGAGTCAGTGAAGGTTAGTGGTTAAAAAAACTCCTAAGAAGATTATCAGAATCAGAATGATCCCTAGCATTGGCGCCAAAATTTGACAACTACTGAGGCTGTCAAATTAAAATGTTCTATAAAACCGATTCACTAATTAACTGTAGTATAAAAGGCACACCGGGTCGAATCCTTGGATCATTTTAATTAGATAACCAAATCAGGATTTGGACAGTAAATGGGGGTTTGTGGTGGAAAGTAATTAACAGTAATGATGGTAAATAACAGTAAATAAAAATAGCAAACAAAAATTGGAAACAACCAATCCAAGGGAAGTAACCAGTCTTGAAGTTAATTTATCCTTGATCACTAAAGAGATATTCAAACAATAATCTCGTCCTTGATTTTTAGAACATATTAAGAAGGCTCAACATAACTCTAAAGTTCACCACTGAATGAGCATTCATGGTTTAGTTAATTAGGGTTAGAAAATTAAGCATTCATCTAACACCTTTCCAACCTACAAACAAGAACCAAATCAACTAAACAGTTCATCAATTAGTTTTGATGCATTGTTCAGTCTTCATAATCCTCTTGGCATATGACAACTACGTAGCCATCACATGAATATCCCAACAAGTTAAGCAACTCAATCAGAATCTCAAAAGAAGGAAGAAAACGTAATGATTGTTTGAAGTGCAAAATGCTTAAACCAGAACCTCCAAATTAAACATCA
Source organism: Ceratonia siliqua (assembly GCA_034509205.1). Taxonomy (NCBI): domain Eukaryota; kingdom Viridiplantae; phylum Streptophyta; class Magnoliopsida; order Fabales; family Fabaceae; genus Ceratonia; species Ceratonia siliqua. Next base: position 6,503 of record JASKGM010092558.1, read on the forward strand.
AGACTGTCAATCGTTAGGATTGATTAAGGAGTTTACCCCTCCATGAAGAAGAGGGATGAAAATGTAGAGGAATAAACTAAAACCCTAGACATAATAGAGAAGAGAGAAGTCAGAGGCAATGGAATAGTATTCTCAAAACCCTAGCTGCTGCCAACGTTTTACAACATTTGAATATATATATGAAACCCTAATCCACTAATTACAAATCTACCCTTAGGTCAAAACGTCCTCCAGCTATCTACCAAGCCATCAGAAGATTTCTAGGGCAACAGCACAGTAAAACACATAGTTTTGATAAGTGGTTAGCAAAGGATGACTTCCGGTGGCAGCATTCTAATTCTAGTTTCTGAGCTAAATTTGACTCACTAAACATCCGAATCTACCTTGGAGTTCTTCATCAAAGTTGTAGATATTTGTATCAGCTTTACTAAAAAATAATTTTCATGATTATCAGATGTCTAGAACTTAAGTTATAGTCAAAATACAGAAGCAACACAAAAGCTCAAATAATGCTGAGATATATCATTAAACCAAATTGGAGCTCAAAATCATAAAGTGTGATCAAACTAAAGAATTTAGGTATATGAGAGGGTTAAAAGACTAAATGTGAGGCTAAAATAATATATGGAAATTGTGTTTATCACTCTCTCATAAAGAAAAATGTGTCTTTCAACATCCCTTTTGATTTTAGTCAATGTGACCATTGGATCACGTGTATGTTGCGAGCTAAGTTTGTTTGCCAAGTGTTGTGAAGATCAGACTACTATCGGTACACGATCAGCACAATTTTGTACTTTTTAACCGCACAATGTGATAGTAAATGATGAAACTAATATACAAAAAACTATGTGTGAAACAAAGATGGTGAGTATATTTAATCATATAGTCAAATTTAAAATTTTTTAAGATTGCAATAAAAAAATATCATTAAAAGTGTTATGTAAGAGATTTGAACCGTATGATACAATAGTGAATGATTAAAAATAGGTATTAAAATTTGTGTGCATCAAATTCAATGTGTTTTTTTTCTCAATTTAACGGTTGGCATTTAGCCACAATATTGTTATTCTATGGCAGATTGAATTCTTTGCCATGATTTACTATTTAAAATTTTTTTATACGCATACCGTGGTACTTAGCCCCGGTATAAATATTCCATGGCAAATCGAATATTTTGCCCCAATTTTAGCCATGGTTTACTATTTAAATTTTTTTCATTCACCTACCATGGCTAATATCATTGCAATTAGCCACGGTATAATGATTTCATGGCAAATCGAATTCGTTGCCATGACATTAGCCACAATTGAATATTTAACATTTTTTTATTCTCTTACCATGGCTAATATCGTGCCCATTAGCCATGGTATATTCATTTCGTGACAGAACGAATTCGTTGCCACAGCTTTAACCACAGTTGAATATTTAACATTTGTTTAATTTTCCTTCCATGGCTAATACCATGGCAATTAGCCATGGTTTAATTATTTTGTGATAGATCGAATTGGTTGCCACGACTTTAGCCACAGTTGATATTAAATTTTTTTCAATTCGTGTACTATGGCTAATATCTTGGCAAATTGAATTTTTTGCCACGATATTTAGCCACAGTTTTTTATTACATTTTTAATTCTTTCACTTTGCTGTGGCAATAGTGGTGGCGAAAGGCCACGGTAATAAAAGTCATGGCAATATTGCCTCGTTATAATATTTTCATGGAAAATAATGTGGCAATTTTATTAATTGATTATTTTCGTGACAAAGTGGTAGCAATTTCTGTGGCAATTGCCACGGATTTATAGGCCATGACAAAAATTCGTGACAAATCGTGACTTTTCTTGTAATGTCTCTTACTTCTATAATGTCTCTTACTTCTATAAATTTAAATTAGTGACAAATTGGACCGGTGAAAGCTTAATTTTTGTCCTAAAATAAATTCAAACAATTTTAGTGGCTTTTACAAGTGAAGACCAATATGAGAACCAAAATTTTTCCAGCACACAAAAGTATCTTATAGAAAATTCTTAGTGGCATTCAGATTTTTTGCTACAGTAAATTCACGTGACTTCTAACCAGTCCGAAGGCAAAGAGAAATCAAAAGCTCTCATCTAGTTCTAGAGAGCTCCATCAGAAGGTAGTTTCTCCATTTTGTGTGGTTCTTGGCTAGTTTCATGAAAAAGTACATAGATATTTTCAACAGTGTTATATACAGATTCGGCTTTATTTCCTCATAGAACTCTCCCAAATAATCCCCGATTATTTGCTTAGCTCTTTTCCATTCTAAATCAACGTCTCCGTCTTGGTTCATCAGCAGAGCAGTACCTTAGCATTTATCTGCAGTAAGTCTCAGCCACCATTTTTAGTGTGTTCTTACTTCTCTGTTCCAAGTAAATTTAAAGTGATTTTAGAAGTGGTTTTAACATGAATGGGGGTTGAGTTTTGGTTATGGTTATGGGTTAGGTTGTGACTTGGTAATCAAGTTAATTAAAGATTTATTATGAATTTGTGTTGCTATATAGAAATTTATGTTGTCCTACACGTGGGATATTCTTTATTTTAGGATGATTGATTGAGTATAAGGATTTCATTCTATTACTAAACTTTATATCCTGGTCTGGGGCCCGGATTACTTTTGTTCCTTGGAAAGAATCTAACACTAATTCCCTTGATTTGGTGTGATCTAAAATTTACATGGCTTAGTTGCAATATTTTTCTATAAATCACATCCATATACTTCCAAGCCCAGAGTGATTGTCATAGCTGCTACAGTAAGCTTGTTGTTTACGAACTTAGGAATGCCGAAGTTGGCATTCATACTACGTCCATGAACTTGATATGTTCTAGGATAGGAGTAACTTATTATCAAAAAGGACGATGATTAGTATTTGATATTTCTTATGGAAGCTCTTTACTCTTCATTGTTCATATATGGAATTGATTTTAATCCTATAAGACCTTTGTTTTGTAAGTCTTGTCATAGAAATGGTGTTAAATATGAATGAACATTTACCTCCATGCGCCTTTAGCTCTAATGAATTCGTGTTGGTAGAGATTACCGATTCCTTTAATTTTAACCTTTGTTTCTGAGTTAAATTTCTAAACTTGTTAAAGAGGGTGTTAAATTCCTAAATCATGCTCTCTTTGGGGTCCTTAAATTTTGGTTGCTGTCATGGAAGGTTAAGATTCTAATTTTAGACATTTTTGGTGACTCTATATTGATGGTAGAAATAGAGAGAAATTCAAAAGGCGCCTTTGCCTAGGATTTTGGCCACAATTGGAATACCAAGCATCAACAGTAACATGAATTATTGGGTATGATCAAAGTTAAAAAAAAAAAAATGGTGAGTGGATTCCTAAGCCCTTGGTTACAGGTATTTTCCTCATAAGTTATATTTACTTTAATTATGATGAGTATTTGTAATACTTAGTAATTATGCTCTTTTAATTCCTTAAAATATATTGTTATTGAAATAAATTTGGTATTTATTTATCATTCTTGCATAAATTCAAATTTACAAGACATGAGTTGATTTTCATAATTTTATGCATGTTCATGTTGCCATATTGACCCTTATATCTATTCTTTATTATGAGATTATTTTTATGCTACAAGCATGGTAAACTCATACAATTAAGAGGATTTTACCTGTTTGATCATGACTTATTAGAAGATGTTTTTACCATATTTTCACATCATAATATTGTGCATGTGAATATTATGTGGTTTACACCTTATGGTTAAATGTTTTATTGAAAATATGTTTTCAAGGTGAATGAAACTTTTTGGGTGGATCCTTAGTCACTTCCATAAGGAAACTGTAGGTGTACCTAGTATATAAATTGTCCATAGACTATCTTGGGAGGCATAAGGAGTTATATGAGAGGGGTATATGGCTAATATCCGTGAGTTGAGCTCACTTCGGATGTACACTTATATGTTACATGTTATATGAGAGAGTTTCCTATGTGAAAAACGAGTGGATCCAGCCTCAATTTAAAAATATTTTCTGATCTCAATTATCCAGATTATATATATATAAATATATAAGTGTATGGTTTTCAAGTATATAAATATACGAGACGTTCATTCATCTCCAGACTATAAGTATTATTTTTCCAACCACATATATGGCATGAAAGTATATGAAACTCTTATCTCTTTAAATGAAGAAAATTTTCTTTAATTTTTTTTTATATGAACACATAAATATCTAGTTCTTCATTGTTTATATTTATTTCATGAGCACATGAGAAATATTTATGTATGTACTATTATATTTTCAAACTTGTACCTTTTGGTACGAGTTTCCTCCTCACTGAGTTTATATGACTCATCCCTTTATTTTTTTAGGTTAAAATTTTTAGGTTTCCATGCTCAAATTCGCAATTTCATATAAATTTCTCTGGAGGACAAATGGAGTAACCTCTGAAATTTTCGGACAGTTGGACTAGGTGGTAGCACTGTCTTCTGATGATCAAAGGTCTTGCATAATATTAATGTCTAGTGTTGCAGCATATAAGTAGTTATTTTTGTCATGGTTATGGAGGCTTGTTTTATGTGTTATGGTGTGCCTGTCTATTGTATTTGCAGTTTGGTTGTAATTTGAGTCATTTCACATTAAAGACATATGCATATGTATGCTTGTAGGAAACTATCTAAGTGGTAGTGCCTTACGCTAGTCGCGTGCTCAGAATTTGGGTGTGACATTCTTCTTATTTATTGCATCCGAACGCAAAATAATTTTTTATTCTATTAAAATATATTCTTTTTTCAGAACCAACTTCTCATTTTATAAAAGTTATTTTTTTTTTAAAAAACATCCAAACAAGTCCTAAAAAAATAAATTAAAGGAGGTGTGCACAAGATTTATATGGATACTACCTATTAAATAATGTAATATAGTCTAATTAATAATATTCATATTTGGGAATGTGAAAAGATATCATAAATTAATTAAAAAATTAAATGAAAAATTTAAAAACACCCTAAAAAACAAGAAAGACAAATTAGAAAACAGTTTAATATTGAATTTAATTTATGTATTTTTTGAAAATTGTTATTATTTTTTAATTCAGTTTATGAAACTATTGTTTTTTAATTTTATACTTCATTGAAAAAATTAATTATGTTAATATATTTTTTAAATATTTATTTATCTGCTAGAATTTTTTTTTATTTTTAATATTATACATATATGGTAATTTTTGTTTTAAAGTAATGATGATCATAATCTGTCACTCGTGAACGTTGGAGCTAGCCTAATCAGGTCAATTACAGAATTCGACTCACTTCAGATAGGACTGCGTCCGTATTAGAGATCTTCATAACAGCTGAACTTTTTTCAATATGAGGACTAGGATCCTGGCACTCCATAGCTTACCAAAACTCCAACTTCTGGGAAAAGCTTAGATAAAATATGAAGTTTAGATAAAAGTATTCTGACCATTGTTTAATCATATATCTTACATATTTATTTTCATCCCAATTTCCATATACAATGATTCTTTCTTCTATACATTAACTATGCACCACAACTAGTTAAAATTGTTTTGGGGGTAAAAAGTCAACCAATTAATCCAATTAATATGTGAACTTGGGCTATTTCAGACCAAATAAAACATTCTACGTCTTCTTCCTTCTCATTTGTTGTCACGACCCAAATTCAGGCACGTGACCGGCGTAAGAACGACTATAAAGCAGTCCCCATAAGCCTAACCGATGCATATACAATCAACAACCCTTACTAGTAAATAAACATTCCAATGTGCTAATCAAAGGTTAAAATTATTCTTGCAAAAATTTGGACAGAATCTCTCCTGAAAACTGAGGGTTCCCAGGGGTACAATAGTACATAAACAGAAGTGGACAAGCCCACTTTGCCAACGAAGGGCCTCAGTGGCCACCAAAAAACAATTTACAGTATAGTTATACATTCTTAGGCTATCCACAGACAACTACCTGTACATGCATAACACTATCTTACACATGCAACAAAAAGAAATAGCTAACTGTCCACAATACTTTCACAACGTGCTCCATTGTCCCTTTTTGAATTAACCCACCAGTATTCCAATGGCAGGTTCCTAAGGTGCCGGACAGTCTGAAGGTGAGGGCTCGGTAAAGTTATCTGAAAAAATTTGAAAATGAAGGAATGAGTCTACAGACTCAGTGAGTAGAATAAACCCTACAATTTATTAATGAAAATAATTTACAAATTTATGAGAACACAATAAAGTAGAGGTTCGAAACTCTTTAAGAATGAAAAATAAATAAATAAAATTTTAACCAATAAGACGGATCCATTGCTGCTTCACAAGAGAAACTCTCACATTCACATATATCATACACTGTACTGAAACAATTCAGCTATCAGAGATAGTATTCAATTCACTAAAGTATAGATCCGGAGTAATCTCACGGATACCACTATGTCAGAATATAGTCCATGAACAATCACTTAAGTTAGGTGCACCTAGGGTTTCTCTCTGTAAGTAGCTAAAGGATCCATGAAAAACACTTTCTACTTTCATAATTCACATTACTTTATAAATTTAACAATTCAAGGCACATAAAGTATTAGTGCACAGTAAAAACATAATTTCCACAAATAAAAAAATATAGAATACTTCTCATTATCCATGTATCTTAATCCAAGGATAAGAAAAATTTAAACAATGTGCAATCTCTTCATATG
>JASKGM010092591.1:0-13191 GCA_034509205.1 Ceratonia siliqua
GTATCATTGCTCATTATTACAATAAAATTTTGTGATTGCCTTCAGATTATCTAAAGATGCATCAAAATGATACAAACTGAACAAAAAGCAAAAGTAATTAAGGGCATGTTTGAAACAATTTTTGTTTTATTATTTTTTAAAATAATTTTTGAGAATAGCTACAAAAAATAATTTTATAGAAAAAACAAAAAACTTTTTTTGGGTAAAAATATTTTTCATAAGTTGTTTTTCGAGTTTTTTAGAAAACAGATGACAAAAATAAGACAAAATACAACAAAATTGTTCTTTATTTTTTGTTTTTTAGTCGTTATTTTTTAAAATAATTTTTTAAAAATAACTAATGAAAACAATTACCTAAACAAGTTTGTTTGTTATTATAGAACAAAAAAATAAAAAAAATAAATTGTTAAAATTATTTCAAACAAGCCCTAATTTACTCTATATTTAAATATTATATATATATATATATTAAAGTATTCCTTTTATTAAAAACTAATTTTTATAAAATATTATATTGTAAAATAATTTATTATAATATTTTCAAAATGTAATTAATATACTCATACACAATTTAAGAATACTTATTTTATTATAAGAAGTGATTATTAAAGAAATAAAATTGAAGCCATAGATGACAGGCACCTACTAGGCAGTAATGTCATTCTATTTTTTTTATAGAGAATTATATATATATATATATATGCACAAGTAGTGAAGGAGAAGGAAGAAATTTGTTGGGCAATCAATGTTGGGTTTTTAATGCATGTTGAAGATATAGATGATTGATTAAGCGCCAGCTGAAGATGGAATAAAGGCGCAGGACCAAAATAATAGACGTATTGCAAGAGTTGAGCTAGATGGGCTAAGGGCAACAGCTTATGGTAATTACATCGTGTTTATAAATTTGACCATTGTGAGCAAGACGGATCGAGTCAAGGACAAATAACTCTGTATTTCATTTGAGACAACAGTCAACACCACGTGCCTCTATAGCTATGAATTTCGAAGGAGCCGAGGGCTAGATAAATAGAAGCTACCTTCAAAATGCTATCCAAATCATATGATGCCATGATGGAGTTACTAGTTAGTATATTCATATAATGCACATATGTAGAATTCATAAATTAAGAAAAATATATATATCAGTCTCGTTATATATATTGTCATGTATTTTACTATTAAATATTTTTTAAAATTTAGAATCAGTTCTGTTTTTAATATTAAAATTCAGAAATTTCAAGCCATCCTAATTGATTGAATTTGTTTATATGTAAAATGTAGATTCTAACACACTTTAAGAAATTAATAGTATCTATAAAAGTTCGTATATGTCATGTTATTGGTTTCCAAATTTTAATTTTTAATGAAACAATAAAGTAATATAGAGCCGAACTGCATCAACAATACAATAAAACGACCAAACTTGATTTGCTCTCAAGTTGATGTAGTATTAGCTCAAACAGTTGGACATTTTTTACGGATCAGCTGTGCTCTAGAAAAGACGATTTCCCGTCTTATGTTTCTCGCCGTTCTTTTCCAACAAGGTAAGATATCCAGAGATGTGATTATTAACTTCATTTCATTTCAAATTTATGCAAAAAAAAAAAAAAAAAGGTTTTGTAAATGAATATGCTTATATGCGCTAGCTATGCATGAATTGAGTGTGGCAGTAGCGTACGCATGAAACAGGATGACAACAACTTATCTAACAAAGATAAAACCATATCTTAATTACGACTATAAACTCAACTTATATGACATGAAAGATGAAACCCACTTGGGGGATTAACAATTTGTTTTCGCTGAGAACATCTAATCAATCTCTGGGGGCCCTTGTCCTAACGAAAAAAAAATCAAAGAATGGTTGGTTTCCAGGGCGATCATCTTCTTCATCAATATCAGAAAAATCAGAAGGAGTAGTAGTGGAATCGTCAGCCGAAACTGAAGCCAGAGAAGACACCTGGTCCATTGTTTTGCTTTCCAGAATGCCAGTTGGGTGCAGAGGAAAGAGTGCCAGCGTTTCTTGGTTAGTACTGTTGATGTAGTTTTCTGGGATTCTATGTTGCACGTGTTCGTATACTTGCGGGCCATCACAGTTTCTTGGCATGGGCATAAATATCTCAGTTGGACTCCTCCTAATACCTCCCTGTGGAAGCACCTTTGAATGTTGAGGATCAAAGCCAATTTCACTCTGTGGCAGGTAAATTGGGGAGCAGAGAGCTGAAAATAAAAAAAAACCTTCATGCATTAATTTATTAAACATATTTAATCAATCAATCAAACCAAAAAAGAAACAAGAAAAGAGGAAGATATGAACAACATTAATTCATATATTTGAATCAGATAAATAAAAAAATTATACTCAACCAACCATTTGGGCAAAGTGGAGAAGAGAAGATGGTCTGGGACCCATGAAGAAAGTGATTGATATAAGCGATACTTTCTTGTTTTTGCTTCTGCCTCTGCCTTGCTTTGTGATTCTGAAACCAGTAGAAGACATTCTTTCCTTCGATGTGACCATACGCCCTGAGGCTAGCAGTAATCTCCTGAATTTGCTCAGCACTGGGCGTCCTTATCCCCTGCTTATACAGGCTCTCCAACATGCTTATTTGCTCCTTTGTAGGGTTCCATCGCGAACTTGATTGAGTCCGGCTAGAACCGCCCATCTCGAAGGTATGACTCTCCATGTTCACCTTCTGGCTTTTCTGTGTTCACAACGTTAAAAGGGTTATGTGACTTTAATGGAATGGGTTGCTGCTTATTGGTTATCCACATGGCTTTTGCGGTACTCTTTATAGAGTGATAAGGTGAGATAGAGTCAAACAAAATGGTTAGGGAGAGAGAGTGATAGTGAAAGAAAGAGAATTAACACGCGTATTGTTTTTGGTGCAGAACATCTCTGAAAACATGGCGGGTAGCGGTTGAGAGAGAGAGAAAAAGAGGCTTAGGTTTCGTCTTCTTCGTCCGAATTGAAGACGAGTAGAGAATTTTTATGGGAAGACAATTATAGCCCAAATGGCCCCATTTGATTTGGTGCAGAGTTTTAACGACGGTGATCTCTCTCTCATTCCTAAGCCCCCATAATGTCTTATATCTCGGGAACGACAGAGAGAGTGAGGAACGTAGGTTACGCCATTGTAGGAAAGGAAGGGCATAAAAGTTATTAGGGCAAAAGACAGCCGGTTGGGTTGTAAGGTGTAGCCTGTAGGTGAGGGCTAGGCTTTGGAAATTGAAGTGAGAGCAGATAGGCGCAGAGGAGATGAAGTTGAAACGTCTAGGCTCAGCCCCGGATCCGGAGGTCACTGTGAACTGTGAAGACACTGTGTGTAGGGAGGGTGACCACCTTCGCATTCAAAAATGTACCATGACCAGACCCAGTGGTCCAATTTGATTTACAATTTTCTTTTTTGTGTCCCACTTTGATTATAATGATTATTACCCGAAAAAAAAAATCCGTCCTGCTTGATTCACGTATTGCAGATAATTAGCTTTATGTGATATTTCAAACTTGTTTACATTGAATGATCAAGAACAACAGTTCTGGAGTGAAGGATTTTTGTCATGGTGTTTACGACTTTGCTGTATTACAATTATATACTAATAATTAATGTTTTGATTGTCTGTTAATGTTTTTTATTGCAATAGCATATTTAGGTGATTACAGTTGTGACTGAATAAATAAGCTATAAAGTGCCTTTCAGCTCAACTCGTATAGATTAGTCTCAACATTGGAAAGAAGAATAAACTATCTGGTATCAGCCAATTTAAATCAATAGTTTTAAAGATGAAGAGAAGGAAGTAAAGTAAATGAGATTATAATTTGTGGTGGCGCGATTGCTAGCTTTTTGTGAATTCTGATTATTAAAAAGCAAGTTTACAGTAAAGCTGACATCAAGGATGATATAACCAACTTGTAATCCATTATATGAACAAAATTTATCCCAGACTGACTGACCGAGGATTATTAAAACTCATTGTTCCAAGGAAAATGTTGTTTGCGTAAGAATTGATTTTTATAAATTTGGATGAATGTTCTCTTTGCAAGTTGAATAGGTTCAAAACTTGAAAAGGCATCCTTAAAAGAAGGAAAACAAAAAGAAGAAGAAGGCTGCAAGAAGATTACAGTCAGTAGATATATATATATGCACCAATCCAGAACACAAAAAGTAAAAGTAAGTTAGATGTTACCAGATAAAGTTTGAAGCTTTGAAGCATGCAATGGGTGAGAAAGGTAGTGGTGCATGTGATGTGAGGGAGATGCGAGCGGAGATAGATTAGATGAAGGTGAGAGTGGGTGATCAGTTGGTAAATAGGGGGCAAAAGAGGCGGTGATAGGTGAGTGCTACATGGCGGATGATGGGCTTTTGCACTGACTATAATGCAATGCTGTGCAGCTATGGTATTGAGCTAAAAAGCACGTAGTATTAGTATATGCCTATGGCCCTATATGGCTTTGTCCATGTCGTCGTCATGGTGGTCTGCGCTAACTGCAACTGCACACAACGCATGACTATTGATCATGATGTGGCGCCACCTCTGATTCTCAGCTAGCGCCGCCTCGTGAACCACAGAACGCCGAACAGTGGTGGAGACTGGAGAGAGATTGGTTTAGAGAAAAAGATATAATTGCACCAATCCCTTGGGCTTTTTCTGCTCCTCATGGGCACCCAATCCCATGCAGATTGATTTGGTGACTCCAAGTCCAAGGTGGGAAAACTAGAAAAACATAAAAGATTCCATGCATCCTCCGTATCCCCGTGCCCTCCCGCCAACTTACTTTTTCTTTTTGTTTGTACGATCGCGACAATTCATGCCTTAATTGGCCTTAACTGCCGGCAAGAGCAGAAGTTCCTCCTTCCTTCCCCAGTCCCCACTCAAATATTCTAACCAAATAACATCAAAGCAACTAAATGAATTTGGGCCGAATTGGACCAGTGAACGGACCTCGTATTGGGCCGTTGCATTGCATTTCATCTAGAAGGTCTAGTATAAAACGAAATGAATTTGGGCCACAGAAGAATGGGGGTAAACGAACAAGTTTTCCATCCATCTCCAAAGGAAATCTTGAAGGATCCTTCCTTGTATTTTTGTGAGTAAAACAACATTGAAACCAAGACTTTATCCTTACTATATTACTATTATTTTGATAATTCCATCCCCAGTAAATATAATTCCATGGGTTTATAAAAGATGGAATGATTGACACAAATAAATTTCTGATTCGTCTAAACTGTGGTGTCTTTTTAGACAAATGAGTTCGTCCTACTTATTTTTAAAATATATATGAAGAAATTAAATTTGAGTTTAAAACTTTTAGTATTATTTTTCAAGTCAAAAGGTATAATTCGACCATAATGGCCTCGTAGACTTGTAGTCTTGTATCGAGATTCTTATCATATTGAGCCGTCGTTTTTGTTCATTCCAACTCCAAGTCAACACTGGTCTCCTCCCTCCTCGTCCACACATAGAAACTTGAGACGACATAGTTTCGATGATTCTCTAACATGGTTTAGAAACCACGGGAGAAACAAGTCAGCATTACTAATAAATAAGTAAATATATATATATATTATGAACAAAAGTGCAAGCGCGGGTCAAGGACTTGTAGTGGGCATGTAAGAGTAGGGACGCTGTGTGCTGTAGAAACCCCTACAGCGGTCCACAAACGTCCAAGGCCTCAGCCTATTCACAGTTCGAATCAAACCAAAACTAACAAAAGATGGTAGGAGCTTCGACCAATTTTCATCCTCAGTTTGAACCTCAATTATCTAGTCAGGTTCGTGTACTATAAATACCAATGCAATGAGAAAGCTGAGATCGAGAAGAAAGTGAAAGGCATAGGAAAATATCTGCAGGGGGCTGGCATAGGAAAATGTTATAATTAATGAAAGGGTTAATTACAGTTTTTAGACACCTTTTCGATCACTTTGTTTTAAAACTTGAAAAATAGATCATAACGAATTTTGATAAGTTAAATGGGTTTGTATTCTAATACTTTTTCGTGACAATCCTTTCTTTTTAATTTAAAAATCTATGCTTATGGTTTTTAATTTTATCCCAAGTTCACCATATAAAGTAAGAATTTAACATTGGTTTCCCCAATATTTTAATTTATTGCTATTCGCATTCACACTTGTAGGGTGTAATCATCCATCATCCATCTTCCATCATAGAAATTCATAAAAGACGATATTATTTCTGCTGTTGCTTTCACCCCCACCCCGACACTTCATCATAACATGAAGACATACTTACGAATTTCTCCATTATTGTTACTGCAATGAATTATAAATTTATAACCGACCAAGTGGATTTCAAAATACAATACAGCAACACAAACCCAGTTTTCATTAACTATATAAAATTAGAAATAATTAGTCATTAGTCATTGTTTTATTTTAAAATTCACTTTAGTACTTAATTGCTTAAATTACAATTTTAAAAACAAGGGATGAATTTTCAATTTTGAGATGTATCTTAGAAGAATAAGACTTGTTGAAAAGTGATCTCCCTCTACGTTGATTTACCCAAATACCGGTAACATTACCCGCAGAAAGTTATTAGTCCCATTGGCAATCCCCCCAGGACGCATAGGCCACAGCTAAGAGGGTGCCCGCAATCGCCATTCGGAACCATCTCTCAATAAAAAAATCAAGTGTCGGCTTTCTGGCTTCTTTTTTCTCTTCTATTTCCTCACAATCTACAGCTCTCGCTCCCCAGCTCTCCTTTTTCTTTTGTTGGAGCTCTTTGCCTCTATCTCTGATTATTGATGGCGTCGCAAGCTAGCCTTCTCCTTCAAAAGCAGCTCAAAGGTTGGGGTTACTTCAAAATTTCTGTCTTTGATATTCTCTCTTTTTCTGTAACTCGCAAAGGGTTTCGCCTGGATTTTCCGCGGTCTTTAATCGACCGCCCCTTCTCTTGGTTGCAGATCTTTGCAAGAATCCGGTTGACGGGTTCTCCGCCGGTTTGGTGGATGAAACCAACATTTTTGAATGGAGTGTAACGATAATTGGACCTCCTGATACTCTTTAGTAAGCTCATATCATATCTCTTTTACGTTTCATAGCAAAAATTAATCTGATTTCCGATTGTTAGTTTGAAATTTAGACTTGCTTTATATATTCAGTGATAATTCTTTGATTGTGTACACATTTGGGGGTTAAGTTAAGGGGCGGGGTTTTGGCTTCCCGAAGATCACCTATTTAATTACTTATTGGGGCTCTTAAATTTGGTTCAAGTACTCGGGTTTTGATGATTGCTACTAGCTTTTAAATTAATGAGATTGCTTCTTGTCTACCCTAATCATGATGAATCTATCTAACTGGCGATAGTATGAGCCCTAGTCTTTGTTGTTTTATTTAATTGTCGAGATTCCAGGGAAATCAGGAAAAAAATGAAAAATATTGAAGCTTTTAGCAATCTATCATAGTCTTGAACTAAGTGATCCTTAGATAATGATCAAGAATGATATTGGAAGACATGATGAAAGGAAGCCAATTCTTGGGATTGGTCCACTGGTTTCCCAAATTGTCCTAATTTGTAGGAGCTGCTTTTGTTTTTTGGTTTTTTCGTCTTACAAAATGCCCTTCACTATTACTTTAAGTTCCCATAGACCAGTTCTGCTCATTAATATTTGTATACTATTTTTTCCATGTTTCTTGAACCACTTGAACTTTACTGAATACTGTGCTGTTTTATTTGTTGATTTCTTGTAGTGAGGGGGGATTTTTCAATGCCATTATGAGTTTTCCATCCAATTACCCAAACAGTCCACCGGCAGTGAAATTCACCTCAGAGATATGGCATCCCAATGGTTGTTTCTCCTAACTTGTCATCTTGCTCTGGTTAAAATAACATGAGGCTAACTTATGCTTCTTTCTATTGTAGTATATCCTGATGGTCGGGTTTGCATATCAATTCTTCATCCTCCGGGTGAGGATCCAAATGGTTATGAGCTTGCTAGTGAGCGCTGGACACCAGTTCATACAGTACGTCAAAATAAGAAACCATTGCCTTAAGTTTTTTTTTTTTTTTTAATATGAGAATTCCCCCCCTTCAATATTAAATTGGTGGCTTGGCTTTGATATTGCTGACTAAAACTTATTAGTGCTAGAAATTTGAGATTACTATAGTTTTAGTTTAACACCTCTAACACATTCTTGTTTAACAATCAGGTTCCAACATCATAATGTGTAAATATGGGCCAGAAGCTAACCATATGATGCAATTATTTTACTGATTTTCTTCCTGTGGTTTGATTGTGTACATTGTATGCATAATCAGTGCTCTCATAAATTATCAGCATCACATTTAATGGCAGGTCAAGTAGTTGTGACAACATGGAGCTCTTCATGGAGTACATTTTTGGTATTCCAGGGAATATGATACTCTCTCCGTTACATTTGCGTCACGTGGTACTTTCAATAAAAAAACATTACGTGGCGTAAATTCAACAGAGGGAGTATCATACTCCTAGGACTATTAAATATTTTCCTATCTTCATGATATGCATCCCTTCCCTGGTAGCCCCCTCCCCCCACGCCAAAATACTTTCCCCTAAATAAAGAGGAAATAAATATTAGTACCTTCAATCACTTAAAAAAAAGTGGTACTTGAGATATTGCAAGAAAGTACTTTGTACTCAATTTTCCTATCTTTTCATTTCTTGAATGGATAAACCTAGATATGACAAAGCTAATTTACTACCCCTACTGGAGAGTAGTGTCGTTTAACATTAATAGCTCTAGCACATGTGCTCTTTCTCGTTTATTAAGTTACAGCATTATAATGTGTAAATATATGGCATAATTTAACCATATGATACAATTATTTACTGAGCTTCATCCTGTAGTTTTATTTGTTTACATTATATGCATAGTGTAAAGGCTGTTTGCATGGGAACATTCTCATATGCTACAAGTCCAATTTTCCCACCCGTCATCTCTGATAAAATTTTCATGCTTATCATTTTAATTAGCCCCTGAAAATAGTTAGACCAAAGGCTCATAATAAGTAGTTTCAGTTCTTTCAAGTTTGTCATGGCTCAAAGAGCTATAAAGTAAAAAGGCCTTAGCCCTTATGTTAAAGCAGGAGCTTTGCAGCATCGTTGATCAGATCAAAATAGCTAAAGTGTTTGTAAAACCACAAATCTTTAATGCCTTGAAACTGATTGGAGTGTTAAAAATTTCAAGGTTTGTTTGCCATTAATAACTTTGCTGGATGTCATTGGGAAATGGTATGCCACTTCTTGTCCACAACTAGTGATTTTATATTACGTACGATTTGTAAAGTTATTAACAACCTACTTACAAATAAATATTGCATATGTTGTTTTGCAGGTAGAGAGTATAGTATTGAGTATCATATCAATGCTTTCTAGTCCTAATGATGAGTCTCCTGCAAATGTCGAAGCTGCAGTAAGTTTGACCTTTATCTTGTTTTGCATCCTAGATACATTTTGCCCTCTTTCGTATTCTAGGTACCCCAGAAGAAGGGGAAAACAGACTAAATTATAGTTACCTCCCTTGAAATTTATGAAACCTACAAAAACACCCCTTCTAGTTTTATATTACTCAAAAACCTCCCTTGTAGTTGATATTTCAGGAGGTGCGTGTGTCTGGAAGAAATTTACATAATGTATATAGGTGTTACAAAAAAATTTAAATAAGAGAGGTATTTGTATGTTGAAAATTTAAAACAAGGGAGGTCAGCTTAATTTCTAAAATTGGAGGGGGTGTTTGCATAGGTTTTGTAAACCTGATGGAGGTTATTGTAATTTACTGAAAAAAAAAGCGGTCCAAAATTTGCCATGAGAAGCTGTGAAAGTATCTGTAACTTAACTATAAAGTGAATTTTTCATTGTAAGCAATGTATTGTTAATATATTATGGACTTGAAAACTTTTTGTCCTTGGATACCTTTGGTCCTGCATATACCAGTTATTTCAGTACATATATCCTTATCCTGAGATGTTCAACATATAGCTAAGTTCTGATATATGATCAGGTAGTCATACTGTATATGGTGAGATACCAAGTTGCATATATGAGGGGATTATATAATACTTCTGAATTATATTCACTTATGATGCCTATAAATTAGTGACTGGAAGAGAACAAAGAGAGATTGATTCTTTTTAAAGTATGGATGAAATATACAAGTGAGTAACAGAGTACAATGGCAAAATAATTTTTTGTGGGGAGCGCAGTGGTAGGCATTACACAAATTCTCCTGGTCTAAGCAAAGCTCAGAGTTTTGGTGATCTTAATTCAGTGCAGAAGCAGAGAAAATCTACACAATAAAATTAGATCTGGTAGGAAGAATTCATTAGACGGGATCAACTTCAAAGTTCGAACAATGTCTAAATTTAGTCTCTTGTTTATCCAAATAACTTTCTTGATACCTTGTTTGATTCATTTATAAAAGCAAGCATGTAATGGATATATCATTTGTTTGGTTACTAGAGGATTTAATATATGATCCTGTAATTTCTTATTATACCCCCTGCTTTCTATTCCTAATATCTTTAATGATTGAAGCTCGTTGCCTGGGTTACAAAATGCTTCAATCTTGAGAGTCTGAATTTTGTATTGAGGTTGTCCTACGACCCATGTTGTGATCTCTTGTTGCAGAAGGAGTGGAGAGATAGGAGAGATGATTTCAAGAAAAAGGTTAGCCGCTGCGTGAGGAAGTCACAAGAAATGTTGTGATTCACGGCCAGCACCCCATCCTGCTTTTGTGAACTGGAGGACATATAACTTCATATGTAATGGATCACCTGTTACTGTTGATCCATGTAGAATGCCATTGGAAGACTTCTTTCTTCAGTTCCGTGTTGTTTGTGCTCTGCATGGCCGCTTGTCATGACTTGGAAAAACCAACTGTATTCAAAATATTTTGGCTAGTGTTTGGTGACTAGTTTATTGGATATTTACTTTGTTCATTTGCATAACCTTATTGATAAAATTTGAGTTTAAGTGAGAAGTTTTGTCTCTGGCCGAATTCTGAGATCGTGAATGTTATACTGTGACACTCAAACTAAGAATTTTTTTTTTACAACAAAAAAATTATTACGGTTAGTTCTAGTCTTCAAGACAATATATACTCTTTTGGTCTTTAAAGTTGGAAAATCTGGTGAGTGACGACTTGCAAATTTGCAACTTCGCAGCAGGAACCTATGAGATTAATATTAAATGATCAAAACTAATTGCACGTATGTTATTCTGGTTAGCTTCCTTAAACTCTGGTATATGGATCGGTGAATTATGTTAAAGCAGGGGACAGATTCAGCTTAACAGGAAACGCTTAAAACAACCATATTTTTTTTAGAAAATAATGGGAATAGTAGAATTTTTTTTTTTGTAAAGTATTATATCTTCTGAGAAATCACTGCCCGCTTTTTTGAAGTTTTATTGGTCATATATATGTTGAGTAAAACATTTGAGGTGGTATATTAAAGCCAGCGTTCAAATGGATATAGTTTATGGAACATGTGTTATGTGTACTGAATTATAAACTAACGTTTGATTTCAACTTGATAATCAAATAAAATTACCATGTATAAATAACAAATGACTTATTTAAACTCCATTCTATTACATTAAATAAACGGATATATCAATTATCAATATATAACAAGAGTTGAGGCTTGGGTGAGTGCCGCCGATCATACTTAGTGTTGAGCTTATTTATACTTGATAATTACCCAGATAGTTGAGAGACTACTGTCAGACTTGATTATAATTAATTAACGCAGCTGGCTAAATATTACTGGCATGATAAATAACGAAATTGTGAAATACCATTAACTTGGATGGATGACATGCATAAAGATTAGCTAGCATATACGAAACATGGCATCTAATACATGTATATATATATATATATATATATATGTTGTCGTTCTCTAGGTAAGGATGAAGGTAGAAGAGACAGCTTTCCTGATTAGAGCATCTGGCATCTCTAATTAACAACACAATATATGTTTTGGCCCATAAAACACTTTACAAGTCTTTTATTGTCTGTCAACTGCACTGGCCAGATTTATTGGTTTATTATTAGTATTATTAACGACACAAATCCAAACACAATTGTTCCATCTTATTTTGGTGGATTCACATGGCTTCCCATCCTCACCACGATGCCGTCAATATCTCTAACATACCCAACCTTCTGCCCCCACTCCTTCTCCTCTGGCTCACTCATTGCCACCGCTCCGTTCTCCACCGCCCTCTGATCCATATATCCAAATTAATCCATATGTTATAACACATGCATAAAGCTAGAATTTATAATAAAGTAATTAATACTCAAATTAATCATATACCTTACCTTGTAAGCAGTATCAACGTCAGGGTAAACAAAACAAACCTCGACCGGTGATCTTTCTCTACCAGATCGAGGTGTTTGGACAGCTCCGGTCAGATCATCCGACTCGTGCTGGTGCAAGGGAGTGAAAGCTATTGTGGTCTGCCCGCTTTCCAACTCTCCCCATCTGATCCATCCATCATATCGTATCATTTTGTAATTCATGTAATGAAGCAATTCAATGGATGTGTAATAATGTTTACCTGTTGGATCCGTCCAAGCGACGAACATCGTAGCCGAAGGCTTTGGCATAGAAAGCCACTGACTTGCCTACGTCTTTTACGTATACCACGGTGTACGCAAACGCCGGCCTCAGATTCGACGCCATTGATTGATTGCTATTGCTATTGCTAATTTGTTCTCACACCTTCCAGTTTTAGTTTTGATCCTTCCAGCGTCAATTTTGGATAATCATGTCAACGTGGCAATTCATCAACAGTTGCACGTGGAGTTCATGCACTGCAACTCCTTGGTACAACCATCGCAATTTGGATGGCATTTCACAAAGAAATAAAAAAGGTGCGTATTTAACTACCCATGTCACTGTTACGTTGAGCTAGTGTGAATTAGAATTTAGATTTTGTTTCTTAACTTTTTTTTGTTATATTTAATTCTTTAATTTATAAAAATAGTTTAAATTTCTTTTCATATAAATGGGTGAGGAGGCACTTTCTTCTTTCTCTCTCTAACTCTCTCTCTCTTCTATTCTAGTGAATTTAGTTTATTTAGAATTTTACAAAAGAAAATAATTTAAATATTATGATAATATTATATTATTATCATTTAAATCATGTCACATAATTTTTTTATTTTTAAATAAAAATTA
>JASKGM010092602.1:0-13190 GCA_034509205.1 Ceratonia siliqua
GAATACTTTTTAAACTTACTTCTAAGAAATGCCTTTCAAATTTATAGTGGATAAAATTATATAATATAATATTTTATAATAATATTTTATGAGATATTTATTTTATTTTCTATTGTCTTATAAAGGAAAATTTCTATATATCTGAAAAGGATTAACATTAAAAGAAGGCCATATTAAAACAAAATTTCAAGTTGAATTAATAAAACGTGAAAGTGGAAAATGACTCAGGCTGATATTGACTTCATGCAAAAAGTTGGTTTTTGTTTCTAATATGCAAAAAGTGGAAAATAGAAAATGGTTCCTTCCTTATCAATTGTAAGTACAGTACTCAAAGTTATACTTTCAGCCGTGCCTCGCAAGACAACAAAGAAGGGGGACCACGTTGTTTCATTCATAGTCAACGTGGGCAAAATTGCCGACAAGGGTGTCTACTTAATTCAGAAGCTACTGCTAAATCAAATGAGTCAAATAGTCAACCATATATGCGCTGTAATCTGAAACAACATCGGAAAATTCTTCTCATACTTGTATCAGTCATTACTGTGGAAATAGATCGAATTCATTAGAATCAAGTTAATTAATCACTTGTGGCCCAATCACACGCTGGGTTTTCAAACTTCCTATGGAAAATAGCAAGGAAATCAACAGAAATTTCTCTGTAGATCGCTATGAATCAGTCACTTGGTTTCTTCCTTTAATTTTGACATCAACATCATTCATAGGCTGTTACGCGCCCAAAATTGCCGACAAGGGTGTCTACTTAATCCACAAGCTACTTATAAATGAGTCAAATAGTCAACCATATTTGGGCTGTAATTGCTATGATTCTTTCACTTTGGTTACATCCTTGAATATTGAAGTCAGCTCCTGCATGTGGCCTAGCCTCTATATAAAACCCCATCAAACAACTTAATTTCTCTATAACCACTTCAAGAAGATCCATCTCATTTTGAAGCTTGAAGCTTGAACCTAGCTAGCACAATGAGTTCTTCACAGAACATCCACATTCAGAAGGTTCTATGCCCTACTACTAGGCCAGCCCCTCAGACTCAGGGTAGTAGCTCTAACCCTCCAAGAACTGGGACTCAACTCCCAACTGTGCAGAATATGTTTTCCAGGAGGAGATGATTAATAATTCATTGTTCATACCATTATCAGGTTAATGCTCTCTCTCTCTCTCTCTCTCTCTCTCTCTCTCTCTCTCTCTCTCTATGTGTGTCTGCGTGCATATATATATATACCGTCGTATAACTAGGTTCCTTGTCTTACTTTTTTTTTCCTTTTTATGCAGATTGTGGTGCGAGTCCCTTTAGTATTGGATTAAGAAGTTTAATAAAGGAAGAAGGGATTAGGGCAAATATTCTCTTTTATATCTAGCTTACCAAATTTGTTTATTTATTCAATTTCTTTGTTTGTCTTGCGTGTAGGTTTGTTGTTTGAATCTGTTTCCAAAAATGGAGACAACTAGAAGTCTAGTGGTTACTATTTATTTGGAAAGCAACTCTGTAAATCCATTTCCCTGTACTTTGATTTTCCTTTGTGTAAGAATTGTAATAATAAGATAAAGTTTCATGCAGAATTAATGAATCAGTTATAAGCAAATGATGGCCTCTACAGGATATGGTTTCCAGGAAGCAGAGACCATGATTTCATACTGTTTTAATAAGGGTTGTATTCTATATAAAACTTTTTAATGAATATTGTACCATTATAATTACTCCAATTTAATATTGATAACCAGCTTCCTTGTCTTCTTTGCAATTTTCTCATTCAATTTCATTTAATTTTGATGCAGATATTTTCCTGTATACTTTGTTATTCCTTGCTGTAATCATTAATTAATTGGAATCAATTTCAGCTTTAAAAATTCATCCACATCCCTTCTTTTGTTTAGGGTTTTTGTAATGACAACTCACCAATTTCTTTCATTATTTCAAAATTTTGTTGACTGGAAAATAATAAATAATTAAATTACTTAGGTGAATAAATTTTGTCTTACTTCTATGAAGTTTATTGTGGGAGGATGATAAGTAAGGAAATGAAAAATTTTAGGGTAGTGAAAATATTGTCAAAAGTTAAAACATTTTCTTAAAGTAAATAATTTTTAGCTTTTAAAAAGTTTCATTCCTTGAAAGAGTTACACGTTACTTTTGCTGGAACCATTTGATTGTTATAGAATGGGGCTTGGAGATATGCTTCAACAGTAGAAAACACTTAGCATTAGGACCACAAATTCATGACTTTTCTAGTGACTTCCTTCGGTCAAAAGTATACAGGAGGGATCAGATTTTTTTTTTAAGTAACTCTCTTATCTATCTTCTTTGGGGTTATGTGGCATCCTACGGAAGCTTCATGTTTGTGATGTCTGGAAATTTCCATAAACACCATTTGGGGGCAGCAAAGGGATAAAGACATAGAGAGCATTTTTTTCAAGTCCATCATTCTTCAGTTTGTCTCCTTCCTCCAGCCATGCGTTCCTTCTTCTCTGTTCTGGAAAAAAAAAACAGAGCACCATCTTAAAGAGCAAAGAAATTTTTAGCCAACGATGCCCTCTTTCTGCTGTAAATAATTGTACCAGCAAACTACCGTAGGTTAAAAACCAGAAGAAGGTTACAGCCAACTAAACTTTGTTTAAGGGCTCTAAATATTTTGATAGGTAATGATTCTTGACTCTAAAATTGCATATTTAGTTTAGACTTCTGATTCATGTTCATCTTGGGTTTGTTTATGTTGCTTCTATTATGGGAACATAAGATTATGTTTTTTTAGATGTTTTGTGACTCTTAATTTGGTAGTTGGAATTGGAGAAAAATCTTGACTAAGTCAAAAATATGTTAATTTGAACCAAATTGTAAAAGATCCAATTAAGGGTAAGATATATACTACAGGAATAAGAATAGGGGCAAATTTTTGAAATATTGAAGGATAATGGAATGTATTGAAAATACTAGAATTTGTATAGATAGAATGATGTTCCATAAGTTAATTTGTAGATGACACGTTAAAAAGATTAAATACAATTTCATTAGTGTTTCTGTTAGTTGCTAAACTAAAGATAGTACATTTGATCCTCTGTCAATCATCTTAAGCCTATTGAACATTTAATTATTAAAAAGAAATCAAGGGTTGACTCCTAATGGGATTATTACCACCTAGATAGTTATATCTCCTATTATAATTTCAATTTCAGCTTAATAAGGAAGGAACTTATGTTTTATCAGTATTTGTATTATTACATGTTATACCCACTCTATCAAGTTTTTCTGCATTTGGCTTATGAATAACTTCAATGGTTCATAAGTAAAGTACTAATACAAAGCAAAAATAATGGCATGCCATCATTACAATATTGTTTTAAGAACTTTATCTACATCATAAACTAGACATATGATGTGTAATTGCTATCACATGTTCATGGCAATTTGAACGGAATTGACTATTTGTCAAATATTGATAATTTATGCCTTTTAATACCTCAAAAGTGAACCTACATGCGATATGAAAACATAATAGAATATAGTATCACAGT
Source organism: Ceratonia siliqua (assembly GCA_034509205.1). Taxonomy (NCBI): domain Eukaryota; kingdom Viridiplantae; phylum Streptophyta; class Magnoliopsida; order Fabales; family Fabaceae; genus Ceratonia; species Ceratonia siliqua. Next base: position 3,530 of record JASKGM010092602.1, read on the forward strand.
ACAAAAGTCAAGTTATGGGTTCAAATGAATACAACTTCAGGGAGTGTCAAAGTTTCAAAATAAAAGAGACCATGAGGTCAATGAAATTTATAATAAAGTCAATGAATTAGGTTATGAGTAGCTCTAGTAATTAGTTCAAGTAAGTTTATCTTTGTTTCTATAGTTGGGACCTTAAATTTTGGTTATGGTTTTAGACTTGAAGAGTTTCCTCGAGAGACTTCCCCAAGTGGCTGGATTCAAGTAAACCTCCAAAGGAGAAGAATACTTCTTGATTTTTAGCTATCGTGGTTAAATTTCTCAAGAATAGTAGTCATGGGTTATAAGGTTTAAGCTGACAAGGTGAGTAGAAATTCTCTGCCTTTGGTTACAAGAATTTTCCATATATATAGAGATTGCTTATTTTGTCTATGGGAACCAATCAAATTGTTCTTTAATGATGTTCTCTTGATTTCTAAATTTAGAGTGTATTGTTCTTTTACTATTTTAATTATAAAGAAGCACATGGAAACTAGTTTGGTTTTGTATAAGCAAGGAATTGTTACAAGGTCCCTATATTTACATGGCTACTAAACTCTTATTCTTATGTGAAATTTCCCCTCTCTTTAAAATGTTTTTATTTTGCTTTGATATAACTGTATATGTGAAATTTTATAGCTGAAAGGTTGAGACAAAAATGTACTATAAATCCACCTCTTGTATTAACGTTTTCCTTTAAATTCTTGAGCTATATGAAGTGATTTAGCATTAATATTTCATTTTTTTTTCATTTATGACATTAAAAATAAAATAAATATATCAAAATATTATTAAAAAATATAATATCTCTAAAAAAAAGTAAAAAACTGTATTATAGAATTTTATCCACTATATATTTTAAAGGAATTTCTTAAAAGTAAGTTTAAAAAGTACAGTTTTAGGGACATTTGGTATAAGGAATGTTTTAAATCTTAGAAAGTTACATTCTAATAATGTTTTATTCTTGGAATGAGATTTTAGGAAAATTTAAAAAATGTGTTTGATTACCATGCAATTTTTCTGAGAATGGAATGCAACATTCATATTTATATGTTTGTTTCATATAACATTTTCTGAGGAATGTAACTAAATTTTATAAAAATATCCTTTAATTAAGTTAAAAGAAATTAAGTAAAATAATATATGTACCAAGATAATTCTAACATTATAAATAATTCCATCATTATAAATATTTTATAACAATAATTTTATATTCTCATATTAATTAATTGTAATAAATTATATTTATTAAATATAAAAATCATTATATTAAACAAATGTAGAAATTACATTTATTAAATATAAAAAATTTTTATATTCTCACATTAATTACTTTTTTTAATTTGGGGTATTATCATAAGGGTATTTAGATAATAAAATATTTTTAAATTTTCTATTACCTAATCTTAAAATCTTTCTAACCCATGTATTTTGGAGGGAATGTTTCATTTGTAAATTCTGAAGAAAGTGGATTTCAGGGGAAGTTATATTCTAGGAATATTTTTTTAAACCTTCTACCAAATAAAAGAAAGTTTTTTTTTTCCAAATAAACATTCCCAAGTATGTAAAAATATTCCGGATACCAAACGCTCATTAATTTAAATTTCATATCCATGCTTCGTATTATATTTCACCAACTTCTATATTTAAAACGAACAAGATTTTTCAACCGCGTTCTCCAAAACCGAGTTAGAGTACGCGTTGGCCACGGGGGTTTCTTTTTCCACAAACTTGGTCACAATGGTCTTATTTTATAATTTTGAGTAATAATATTCTTTGTCAAAATTAAACCCATTATTTTTTATTATAATTAGCTTTGTAGGCATTGAGAAGTATATTACTAGGTAAAGTTATAATTGTTACATAATTTGCTAATTAATTAAGTTTTCATAATATATAATAAGATTAAATCTTCAAGAAAAGAGGTACTATATATATATATATATATATATATGATTTTCTTAAATGTGTTAAACTATTCAACTTATATATTACCTACTCACACCGTTTCATTTTATTTTATATTTAAAGTAATGATACAAAGATTAAAAAAGTTATTAAATAACTTTAATTGTAACAAAAAAAAAATATTTGACTAAATTTTTTTTATTAAAATCAATTTAAACTCTTGTTATTTCTTTAAAAATAACAATAAATAAGAGTAAAGTTAAAAAAATAATAATTAAAATTTCATTGGTAATATAAAACGATAGATAATTTGAAACAAACTAAAACTCCTAAATGACTATTATTTTAAAATGGAGAGAGTAATCAATTGACAAGGAAGAGTGGAAAAATAATAGGAATGCATGTAAATTGATTTCAAGGAAAAATATAATGAAAACATATATATATATATATATATAGACGCACACACTAAATTCTTTATGAATTAATGTCAAGGTCAAGATGTAGTTTTTGTCCTTTAATTATGCATAAAATTTTACTTCCGTTCTTTAGTTGACTTTTTTATTTATTCTAATTTAATTTTTTTTTAAATATCTTCAATGGTTTCACTAGACCTAATTACCCCGTGATGATTAATATGAACGAAATTATATAATGTCATCTTAAGTGTTTAGGAAATTCCGTTAGATTCTCACTGAATCAAGTTACATTTATTAATGACATTTTAAAAGATAAATACTGAAATTGAAACAAGTAGAAATTAGGACATACACAAAGGTGAAATTGATTCGCAAGAAACTTTATCTGATTCCAATGATTACAGAAAAGGAATATCAAAGTACAGAGAGATGGATTTACAGACTTGTAGCTGTCTGCATTTTTGGAAACAAATTCAAACAATAAACCGGCCTAGACACAAAACGAAGTAACGAACAATATTGAAATTGAATAAATAAAATTTTTTTGGTAAACTAGATAAGAGAATATATTCGCCCTATATATATTGGCTTCTATTCTTCCTTTATAATGCTGGTGGAAGTCCCATTCATAAATATTGGAGTTAGGAGGTTTTATAAAGGAAGAATAGAAGCCAATATATATATGGGGCGAATATATTCTCTTATCTAGTTTACCAAAATTTGTTTATTTATTCAATTCAATATTGTTCGTTACTTCGCTTTGTGGCTAGCTTTCGTTTGTTTGAATTTGTTTCCAAAAATGGAGACAACTACAAGTCTGTAAATCCATTTCTCTGTACTTTGATTTTCCTTTTCTGCAGCCATTGGAATCAAATAAAGTTCTTGTAGAATCAAATTCACCTTTGTGCATATTTTAAATTTGATAATTAGGTTATTTCTAGCCAAAAGTTTCCAGCAATCTAAGTTGAAGGCGCAAAAAGGGAAAAAAAAATCAATAAATGCATTTAAAATAGCTAAAAAAATAATTCAAATATATATAATAGTATGTCATTAAAAAAAAATTCAAATGTAAACATAATTTAATGTTCTCAATAATTGGTATCCTCTACTCATCGTAATCATTGTCTAAATCATCACCCATGTCAGGGGTGCCAGGTGAATTGGTTGCGGCCGAGGGTTGGGTAGGAGATGGATGAGCTGGAGGTTCAGATAGACCAGCTTTAGCAAGAGGAATAACCCCAAGATGCTTGAAGAGAAGATGCATAATTCCTTCAACTCTGTGCAGAAATGATTGATTGTTTGGCGCATGTTCTAAATCTCAGATAAGGAAGTACCTTTGTCAACATTAGTAGAAGAATCCGTAGCATAATAAGTGGCCTACTTCCCAAAGCTAAATATGCGCCCCTTCTTATTGGGGTCCCCAACCATGTCAAAGTATGGCTGGTTTTCAAATGCAGCAGAAAAACCAGGTGCAGTAACCCTCTTTATAGACATCTGTAAGCTCATCATGTCTTCCTTCCGCTTTGTAAATTCTTCCTGCAAAAACAAACCAAACCATAAAGCAGTTAGATTCACAACATTGCATCAATAAGAGAATTAATTAAATAATATAATATATCCAAGAATGCTTACAACACACTGTGTAGCTATTTCATATACCCTAGCATCCTTTTTCTTACACTGCTTAATCTGAGAGAATAGCTCAAATGGAGTTGGATCCCTCTACAATTCAACCTTTGTATACATACACCAAAGAAGAAAAATTAATTATTTGAAATGAAAAAGATCTTGAAGGCAATTACCAGTCTCTTCCTATGCTTTGATATAGAAACAAAACAACCAGTGTAGAGTGAGGCACCAACATCACAAAGCCTATTTTTACTATTTTGCTCATTATGGCCTTAAACTTTGGATCATCCCATTGCTTGAACATTTCTTCTCTAACTTCAGTAGGGATCCAGGACCCACTGCATTCTTTGTCTCTAATTCTCTGCATTGCATTTCTCATACATTTTTCTCCCTTACTGTCAAAATGCTTCCTAACCTTCCTATCATCCGTAAGGAGCCATTTATACTTCATATGCATTAAGGGAAATTGAAACATTAGCATAAAAGTGGAAAGAGTCATAATATTAACACATATATACTAAAATCTAAGAAATATAATCCAATTTACCTTAAACTCTTCGAACCACATATCTCTAACTTCCATAGGAATGTTGGTCCACGGAATCCATGGTCCCTCAAACTTGCTTTTGAAAATGTCAGATATAGCAATAGCCACTTTATCTATCAGCTCAAAGCTAAAAGTTGATATAAAAAGTATTAGCATAAAATTCATAATCATTAGGAATTAACTAGAACCAAATAAGTTTGAATTGTTCATAATGTTTCTTACTCCACTTTCTCGATAGGCTTAAGTCATGTACGCCCATCCACTGGATCAATAATCCATATATAAGTGCAAGTAATGTTGGGTAGTTGGTGTCAAAGAAGAAGGTCCAGCATCAGAGAGTGTGGCTGAGGTAGCTGGGTTCTAAAGAATGTGTGGGGCTATTGTGAGTCTATGACTGAGGCTGGGATAGGTGGGGTAGGTGAACAAGTGGGGACAGAGCCCAGCTGAGGAATGGATGGAGTCAACAAAGTATGTGGGGGTGAATGTCCGCAAGGTAGATGGCACCATACTGGCGCCTCCATCATGACCCGTATCTCTTCCTCTTCCTCTTCCTTGTCTTCGACCTGTCATCTATCTGCATGCAATAAAACCATTGAAAGAATAATTAAGGATAAAGAACAATTTACATTTTCGGGAGGAGAAGAAATATCATAAGTGTGAAATATAAAGAAACACAATTTGTAAAGACTTATCTAGTCTAATTTACATGAATGTTGCAGACTAACAATAACAAGAAAAAAAAATTGACATAATTAAAATATGAATCTATAAACTCATAATTGGATTTAGTATTACTTGTCATGGACATATTTTCATCATCGTCTTTCCAGTTAGTTTCATCCTGTTAGAAATTATCAACTTCCTCAAAAAGACATTCTCTATCAACTAGGCTTTAGTCTAAAACATCATCAGTCACTGTTGGCAATAGTTGAGGTATCTCATCATCTTGGTATGGTTGATCCTCTTCATGATTTGGTATCTCGAGAGTAACAATTGTACTTCGAGCCTTCGTCTTAATAACGCATAACCACCTTGTGTTGTCTTCAGGATATGGAGTGTAGTAAACTTACTCCACTTGTTGAGCAAGTATGAAAGGATCATATGATTTATACATCTTCGATGCTTTTACCTCAATCAACCCCTTATTGAAATTGGACCTTGTTTACTGATTAGAAGTAGGGTCAAACCAATCACATTTAAATAAAACTAACTTCTTCAAGGGGAAACTAATATACTCTATTTCCATAATCTCCGTTTTTATCCCACAGAAGTCATTTTCTGATTGACCATAATCATTGCCTCGAACACATACACCATAATTGGAAGTTTCATCCCTTCAAACTAAGTTTTTATGTGAAATTTAAAACTATTAACATAGTATACATTCTATATGTCAACCATGCCCAATGGACCCTAAGCCAAACTTTTTATAAGATCATCACATGCTGTATTTTCTGTATTACCCACCTAATATCAATAAAAGACCATATACTTAAACATTTATGATCTAATTACTAAAAATATGTGGACAACAATTAAAGAATGAACTTACATCATTTTTGAACAATAAACTGAAGTTTGAGAAAATCTCCTTTTCAAGCTGTGAGGAAGTGATGTTAGGTATATGTTCTCGTAGATAATCAGCATATATATTGTCAATGTTTTATCATTAGTGACATAAAAATATTTGTCAAGAACTATAAGTAACTAGATAAAAGGAACTTTGGAAGGAACTTACTCTAAGAAAGACTAAACCTTAGGACAATTTGGTAGAACATGAAGAATGGCAGTTTCAAATTCCTTAGCATTTAGTTTGTGTTTACAAGCTTTCCCAACCCAACATCCTAGGTAATTGAATATTGACAATGGTAGAGAAGATGAAAAACTTTCACCTCCATCATCGTTACGGGTGACTCTCGTCCTTCTACAAGGAATGTGGGGAGGATAATAATAAAAGGCAAAAGTTGATGTTTTCTCTATTAAATAAGCTTCACAAATGGAACCTTCAACTATAGCCTTGTTCTTCACTTTATAAGGATGTGTAAGAACCTAATTAGAAGGTGACATAGAGTATACCTATAAAAATCAAATTATTTCAATAAAATGAATAAATGTATTAAAGAGTCAAAAGAAATAACCTTTTAAATTAATACATCCATTTATATTGAACAGGACCTCTAACCTTGGCTTTATATGCCAAGTGGATGGGCAAGTGCTCCATTGAGTTAAAGAAGCTTGAAGGAAATATTTGTTCTAATTTGCAAAAGATAATGGGAATATTAGTCTCAATCAAAAACAATTGATCAACCTTTAACATCATTGAGTACAATTCTCTAAAGAATTGACTTAATTCAACAAGTATATTCCATATGGGCTTTGGTAACGATTTAAAAGCAATTAGGAGTAGACGTTGCATAAAAACGTGACAATCACAACTTTTCAACCCATGTAACTTAGCTTCCCTCATATCAACACTTCTACCCAAATTACTTACATAACCATCACGTAACTTCAGATTTTTAACCCATTGACAAATAGCTACTTGTTGTTGCTTGGTCAATACATATTATGCTTTAGGTTTCTTGATTCTGCCATCCCTAAAAGTTATAGAAGTAGATATTTTCATCTACAAAATTCAGCTAAGTCCAATCCTAACTTTGGCTGTATCTTTGGTTTTACCCTTCACATCCATGACTATGTCAAATAATGTAACAAACACATTCCTCTCAGTGTGTATCACATAGACATTATGATGGAGAAGATGTGTTCTCCAATAAGGAAACTCCCAAAATATAGACCTTTTGGTTCAATGGTGATTAATCCCATACCCAAACAGATTATATATTTGAGACTTTTCTATGCTAGGTGTCTGACACGTTGCCATATTTCTTCTTCAGATAAGCACAGAGGTGGCAATGAGGACTACACACAATTTTTTCTGAACGCATTTTGTGCCTTCCGATATGGATGATTCATGGGCAAGAATTGCCTATGACAATCAAAAAATGAAGTCTTCCTGCTATGTTCTAGAGAGAACACCTTAGACCTCTCCATACAATAAGGGCAAGATAGTTTTCCAGCGATTATCCAACCATACAACATTTCATGTACAGGATAGTCATTGATAGTCCACATCAAAACAGCCCTTATCATGAAATTTTGATGCAATGACACATCATAAGTTTGCACACCTTCATTCCACAACAATTTTAGGTCATCTATTAATGGTCGCAGGTATACATTAATATTAGTTTTTGGATCCTGGAATAATTATGGTTAGAAACATAACTTCTCTTTTCATGCACATCCAAGGAAGAACACTTGTTTCAAGGGGATTTCTTTAACAATACCCCTCCGAGTGGAAATTTTATAACGTTACATCCCACAAAATTTGCAATTCCTCTCATTCTCATTGTCCTTGTAATACAACATACATCCATTAAAACAACAATCAATCTTTATACAACTTAAGCGCAATTTTCCCACTGATTTTTTGGCATGATAAAAATTAGGAGGCATCCGATTACTCCTCGGTATTGCATCACTCATTATATCTACCATGAGATTAAAACAACTCTCTGTCTTGTTATGATCACTCTTTAGGCTCAGACTTTCCATTGCCATTGATAACTCTGAATACTTCTGACACTCATCTCGCAATGGAGCTTATGTGGCTGCTAACATATCAAAGAATCTCTGTGGATCTGGGTTAGGTTCTTTAATCAGTGATGGTCCAGCAGCATCAATCACCATTTGTTTGTAAACATTGTAGTCTTCTCTTTGTCTACTAGGGGCAAAGTAATTATTTTTTACTACTATTGGGGAGATAGGTGGCATCGATTCCCCATGAATAGCTGATAGTAGTAATTGTCCATAAATCCCTTACGCAGTAAATCAACAGTCACTTCATAAATCCCTTGCGCAGCAAATCAACAGTCACTTCATCAAGGACTTTGTATTTCTTACATTTGTATTTCCTACAAGGACACCTAATCCCTCCTTAGCTCACTAAATTTTTTTGTGTGAATACAAATGTGATAAACCTGTACACCCCATCAACAAATTCGTCATTCAAATATCATTTATCATTCAATCGACTATCCATCCATTTATGGCGCGCAGGTACATTTATGCGTATGACAACCTAATAAAGAAATTGAAGCACAAAATTCCATCAAGCTTTTTAACATCCTCAGAGAAAATGACATTAAAACATCCCTAATCTTGTGAACTAACAATCTAAATAAATGAGGATGATGTTAAAACACATTATATTCCTTTGGCTTAAATCACAAATAATTTCATGTAACAGTGAAGTATGCGAACATATATATACATAATGAAGATTATTATTTCTCTGGGCTCATTTGTTATCCTTACATCACATGACCTAAAGTAGTTTAGTTTAGGGTTTAGCAAAAGTATCGTATACATAAGTAATGAAAACATTTAAGAGTCATATACCAAGTACAAACCATAGGCATGTGTAAAATTTCACATGTGAATATAAGAAACATAGACTAATATGATAAGAATTCAATAATCACATTCTATTACATCAAGAAGCATAATAATTCAATTATCACATTCTATTAAATTAGGACAACAAATTTTTTTTATTTGACTCTATATGAATGCTAAAGCATGGACATGAATCTAAATTTGAGTCACACAAAATATAAACTCAAGTAAGTGTAAAATAAAGGATTTTCATTGTGTTAATTATTTACCTCAAGATCCTATGCTAGTTAAAGGTAGGAGAAAATTGAAAGCAGTGGTGGAGAGACCCCTTTATAGATTCAGAGTAGCAAATTCAAGGGAATTAAGTAGGAGAAAACCATGTAAATAATGAGACAAGAGAAGTTAGATGGGTAAAGTCTTAGAAGAAAATAAAATAAAAATTATAGCAAAAGGAAGAAAGCATTCCTTACTAAGTTCCTGGACAAGGTATCAAATTGATAGTATATATAATATAAGTTATTCCTCAACTAAACATGGTTTATAAGAATAATCAAAGAAGGGGTTACTTTTGTTGTCCTTTTGTTTCAATTTATTCCAAACTTAGAATTATGGAGACCTCATTCATTGCATATCATTAATAAGCAAAACTAATGAGAAAATTAATATATATATATATATAGAT
>JASKGM010092613.1:0-13189 GCA_034509205.1 Ceratonia siliqua
AGCCGTTTGTTTCCTAATGAATGAGAACCGGGAGTATTGCATCCTGTCTTGGCTGTCTGCTTCTTCTCTAATCAACTGTAATACAAGGTATATGAGATCCTGGAGAAAAAGAAAAAAGAATACCTGTGTTTCCTGTCATATGATCTATAGAACGAGTCAATGACCTAGCCACATAATGTAAAAGAAAAGCAAGCAGTGGAAATACTTGTCTTGGCAATATGGGTTGTATGCCTGTATGAGGTGGAGCAGACTGGGTGGTCTGGAATTTTGTATAGTGGGCAAACTCATCAGTCGTAATAGAAACCATCTTAGTGTCACTTCTTGGGACACTTTCTTGAGCAGCAATATTGGCAAACCGTTGTTGCTTGACAATAAGCTTTAGGCAATTATGTTTAATATGCCCAGATTCCTTACAGTAGTGACATACTATACTAGTATCACCAGTTTCACGTCTGCCACTCTGTCCACCTCTAGAACCATCATGGCCACCTCTCCTACTAGCACCCACAAATGCAAAAGAATCGTTGGGTCCAGCCTAACTGTTATAAGAGTCCTTAGAAATCCAAAGAAGGCGAAAGTACACATCCTCTAATTTTAATTTGTCAAACCTAGTCAGAATTTGTGAACAAACGACATTGTAATCATCCCAGAGATTAGTAAGAAAGCACATGACAGCCAACTACTCTCTTTGCTCCCTCATTGCCCTCACGTCACTAGTAATGGGCATCAGGTAATTAAGCTCTTTGTAAATTTTCTTAAACTAAGTGAAGTGATTAGTCAGCGAGACCTCTTTCTGTTCTGCCTAATGGAACTCCTGAACCATATCATAGAGATGAGACATATCCTCCCTTGAAAATAGAGACCCTAAGTACTCCCAGAGATCCTTGCCCGTATCACAGTGGGTAGTGATATTCTCAATCCGAGCCTCTAAGGTTTGTTAACCCATACAGACGTTTGTCCTCTCGGATCCACTTTTTCTCTGCTAACTCACTTATTGGAGCATCACTGGTCAAATGATCCTCCATCTTAACACCGTACATGAACATCTCCACTGCTTTCCTCCATTGAAGGTAATGGACCCTATAACATCCAATCAATAATTTTGGTGGGTACAAGTTAATTCATAAACCAATTTCTGAGTTTCAACCCCTCCAAGGGGAGGTTGAGTAACATCAAAGTGCTTTTCAGCCATTGAACACACTAAGCAAGTGAACAATACAAAAAAATATCCAAAGTACACACCAAAATCAGAATCAAATATGTCAAATGAATGAGAATCAGGTTGAACAGTACCCAAAATGCATAGAGAACTCACCAAACACACCAAAATAAAATCACCCAAGGCGAAATCATACCAAGAACAGATTACCCAAGTGAGAACACACCAAAATCAAACCACCAAAGGTGAAATCGCACCAAAATCGAACTACCCAAGTGAAAACACACAAAAATCGGACCACCCAACGCGAAATCGCCCCTGTTTCACGTGATTCACTGCCATTTGTCGCCGTTTATCGTGCCGAAAATGTGGTTCCAGCCAATAGAACACCACTGCGCGGCCACGACAACTTCCAAAACGTCACAAATCACAAGCTATTTGCTTAGTCCACGCGCATCCCTGTTGTTGGCAAGGGAAGAGGTGATCAGCGACGAGGGTTCTAGCTGCCGGTCAATGGAGCCGCCAGTGCCGGCAGTGGAGGGTGAGTTGTTTGGGAGGGGTATGTTGGTTGATTAGGAAATAAGGGATTGCAAAAATTAAGGTTTATGAAATTTGGGGATTTTAGGATTTTAGAAATCAGGTAATACCATGTTAAAGCTAGAGAGAAATAATGAAAAATCTTGTCCTATTAGACAGGTGATCATGTATTTATATACTGAGAAGATAAGATATAAGTTGATAGAAACACAAGCTAAAAGACTAAAGACTAAAATACCCTTACTAATATAGCTTAATTACTCTTAACAGCAATGAACATGACTAATAAACAAACCTTCAAGTGGAGATGTTTTACTAATAGACCGCCTGGCACATCGAGTTTCCTACATAGGCAGATATGATGTCAAACATTCAAAATAATCCAAGAAATAGAACATGTAGTACCGTTCTATGTCCATAGAATGCAAGCTAATGGAAAGTGCTTTCGGCTGATATAAAGATGCATATAACTTGCCTTGTGTAGGCGTTCAAAGAAACCTACTCTATGCCTTGAATCTGGGCTTTCATCACAGTATGCTACCACTTCCCATCCATTAACTCCCTTGGAAAATGAATTAGAATTAGAAGCTATAACTTCAGTTCTCTCCCTTACCATCTTCAGAAATAAAGCCACAACAGGATCCAGCTCTTTAGTTGCCCGAATTTTGCAAATATTTGCAATAGTTGTACTAGTTAATTGTCCAGCAATTGGTCCATGCAACCAGAAAAGTGAGAAGGTACATAAGCACACTTCCTCTCCTTCTTGGATAGAATGTTCATTTTCTTGCACCTACCAAAACAAGCCCACATTGACAGGCACATAAGGAGGAAGCATATTATTCAACAATATAAAATTGACAGTAAATTCTCCCCAGACCAGTTAAAGTCATCAGCTTTCTATTTTATCAAATTTTACTCCCTCGCAAGACGAGTATTATTCTATTTCTTTGATTTAAGAAGAGTAGAATTATATCATTCCCAACTCTAGAAAGTTGGAGAAGAAAAGTATTAACTAGGTCCACAAATCAGCCATCAGATTTAGGCACTCAATCACTTAAGCTTACTTTATAAAAGCAAAACACAAGGGCTCCTAGTTTCAAGTTGAAAATTAAGTATAAAAAATCAAAAGATATACTAACAACAGAGCAACTCAGAGGCTCAGAGCCATATTACCCTTCATGACCACTTTGCTTAGGTGACTATATACACACACCAGAGCCTAGCAAGTACTGAGAATTGTTTTAAACAAAAGAGCTGCCCCACCCCTTTTTGCACTAAAAGGAGAAATGAAGATATCACTTAAGCTAAATGCAGTACTTTAGGCTTTGTGAAGGAAAAAAAACAAATATGTATACGTAACTACAATGTTAGACCCTTGGCTATAATACCCCCGACTACAAGGGTATATGTGAGAAGGAGCAGAAAGAAAAAGGGGCATAACAGTCTCAAGGACCAGTTAAGAAAAAAAAGGTGGTTTGAGCAGTTACAAGTGGTGGTTGAGAAAAGATAAAATCAGGAGTCACGAATATGGGTGTGCAAAGATTGAATTGGAAATTTGGTGAGTGGCTAGTATGGAGAAAAATGAATGTATTGATCTTAACAAATGCTTACAACTTGAGAGAATATATACATGAGAGCATAAAGACCCACTATAAAGACCCTCAACCACCCAGGGAACACATCTTCCTGCTTTTCTCTACCTAACCACAATTAAAGGTCCACTACAACCATTTTTCAACCCTTATAGTTATTACCCCAACTCAGATAGGAAATATTTTATTTCAACAGCTAGAATACCCAGAATGCTAGAGGATTCTATGTGTTTCAAGTTGACTTGTATAGTATTACTAGTCTGTGTACTACTTTGTTGTGTTTCTGGTGTGTAATTGTGTTTCTGTAGTTATTGTTCTATAGAGATATTAGTTAATTCATTGTGTTGTAAAAATGTGACAGTTTGGTATTTATATTATAGAATTTCAGTGTTTCCATCTATTTCTGTTTTTGTTCTTGGGCTCTATCAAATTGGTATTAGAGCAAGGATCCTTTGGGGAATGGTTAGTACAAGAATGGATGAACATAAACGTGAAATAGTGAGATCAGGCAAACCTTACAGGAGTTTATGGTAGAAGTTTGTGAGTTCATGGCGGAAACAAGGTCTAAGAATCAAGGGGGACACGAAGGTTCTGTTGGAGGATAAATTAGGGGTGAAGGGGAAAGGATGCCCCATCAAGAACGAGTTGTTATGCAGAGGGATGACAAGGAGGCTCGATATCAAAGACTAGAATTACTGGTATTTTCGTCGAGGATCGATTAGGTTAGCTTTTTCGAATTGAACGTTATTTTCAAGTCAATGGGGTAGAGGAAGCCAAGAACTTGAGGCTGTTGCTGTATGTCTAGAAGGAGATGCCTTGAGTTGGTTCCAGTGGCTTGAAGGTTGTCAACTAGTCCAACATGGACTAAGTTCCACGAGAAGTTTATTGAACAGTTATAGCCATCTCAGTTTGACAACGTCTATGAAAGACCGATGGAGTTCCTTCAAGATGGGACGGTGGTTGGGTTACAAAAAAAGCTTTGAATTGCTATAAGCTCAGAAGAGTTGCTAATGGGGTTCTTCAGGAGTGCATTGCAAGAGGAAATACGGGCTGAAGTAAGATTGGGTCGACCCATGACCCTTAAACAATTAATGGGCCTAGCCCAAAAAATTGAAGAAGAAAATGAAAGTGTTGGACTGGGTTAGGGAGAAGAGAAATGGGAAGTTGGGCTATTCAGATGTGGGTATCCAGTCTAGGGCCTATTCGAGTCAACCAAGGAAGGAAACAGGTAACATGTCTGCACTTGTGGGTCAAATCGAGTCTCCTTCACGAGTGCTGGCATGCATGATGGCAACTGGTGAAGGTTCAGTGGGGAACAGATGGAATTGGTGCAAGTAGGTAAATGGTCCGACGAGTCTCAGGTGAGCAATAACTAGGGAGGAGGTTGTTTCAACAAGGGCAATGTGGGGTTCCGACGATTTACACCCACTAAGGAAGCTTGCTAGCGTGGGCTGGGCCTTTTCTTCTGGTGTAGAAAGGTTTGTGCCTGGTCACCGCGGCAAAAGCTAGCAACTTCAGGTACTTATTATTTCTTGTGATGAAAATGAAGGAGAGGATATAGAGGAATTTGGGAATATAGAACATGAACACGAGGAGGGAGGAAATTGAAAGCACATAATTGATAAGGCTTCCAGACAAGGGGGAAAATATTGCATTAGAGTTATCCATGCATTATATTGTTGTATTTACTGCTAATCACACAATAAAATTTCTAAGGAAGGTAAAAGGGTAAAAGGTTATGGTGCTAAATTAATAGTGGTGCACCACATAATTTTGTTTCTAGGCAGTTAATTAGAAAATTGCAATTACCAATTGAAGGAACTGGTAACTTCGGGTTTATGGTGGGAGATGAATATAAAGTTAACAGAGAAAAAGTGTGCAAAGGGTTGGAATTAGCAACTCAAGGGGTACGAGTGATTCAATCCTTCTTTCCATTTGAATTGGGGGGAGCATATAATTTTGGGAGCTACATGGTTGAGTTATTTAAGGGAGGTCCGGATGAATTGGAAGTTACTCAAAATGTAGTTTAGGTTGGGAGAGAAATCTATGCCTCAAGGGGATCCTTCACTTGCAAAAACCTTGGTTTCTTTGAAGGCTATAGTTCGGTCCATCCATTCTGGCGGAGAAGGCTATCTAGAAGAATTTGGAACTCTAGAAGTACAGTCTGAAGTAAGGAACCCTGCTAAATTGCACCAGGTTTTACATGACTTTGACCCTTTATTACAGTTCCAACAAGTTCATTACCTTCTAGGGAACAAGATCACAAGATACAGTTGAAAAGTAGATCCCAACCTCCTAACACTCGTACCCACATTCATAGAAGAATGAGAGATGTTGTAGGCTGCAATTATTTGACCTAGTACTAGTCCTTTTTCCAGTACTATGTTATTAGTGAAGAAAAAATATGGAAGTTAGAGGTTTTGTGTGGTTTATTGGGCATTGAATCAAATTAATGTTCCTGACAAGTTTTCAATTCCAGTTATAAATGAGTGAATGGATGAATTGCATGGGGTTGCAATATTTTCAAAGTTGGATCTAGGATCAGGATATCATTAAACCAGAATTCATGATGGGGACGAACATAAGACAACGTTTAGAACTCATGAAAGACACACTGAGTTTTTGCTAATGCTGTTTGGACTGACTAATGCTCCTTCTACCTTTTAGTCCCTTATAAGCCGTATTTTTCAGCCGTTCTTATGAAAATTTATTTTGGTTTTCTTTTATGATATTCTTGTATACAGTCTAGATCTTTTTATCTCACATACAGCATGTCAGGCAGACCTTGCAAATCTTGCAGAGCAATGAACTGTGCTTGACTAGAAAGAAATGTCTGTTTGGCCAGTCAAAGTTGGAATATATGGGGCACATCATTTCAGCTAAGGGAGTACAACCTGATCCACAGAAAATTGAAGTTATGCTTAGTTGGCTAAATCCTAAAGATGTCAAGAGTTTTAAGGGGGTTTCTTGAGCTCATTGGTTACTACATGAAGTTTATAAAAGGTTATGTTAGGATTGCAACTCCATTGACTCAATTTCTCAAGAAAAATAGTTTTATGTGGAGTGATAAGGCGTGCTTTTGAGGCTTTGAAACATGCTATGACTGTAGCCCCATTGTTAACGAAGCCCAACTTTTCCAAATCATTTGAAGTGGAAGTTGGTCCATCTTGCAAGGGAATTGGGACAATTCTGATGCAGGAAAGATGTCCAATTGCTTTCTTCAATCGATAATTATCAGATAGGGCCCGGAGGTACTCAGTTTATGAGAGAGAGTGAATGGCGATTGCTTTAGCAGTTCAAAATGGCAACCTTACCTGTTTGGGTACCACTTCACCCTTAAAACTTAATAGAAAAGTTTGAAGTTTTTGTTAAGCCAACAGATCATATCTATGGAGCAGCAGAAGTGGGTTATCAAATTGTTAGGATACAACTTTCCCATTCAATATAAAATCAGGCAAAGAAAATGGAGTAGCTGATGCTCTCTCTCGCAAGGAAAGCAATTTGGAGTTTGGGGCTATATCTGTATTACAATGTAATGGTTGAGAGACTTTGGTGGCAAAAGTTCAGCATGATAAAATGTTGGCAAAAGTTTTCCAGTAATTGGTGGCTGATCCTAAAAGTCAACCCCATTATTCGATTCACAAGGGTTAGTTGTCGTTGAAAGGCAAATTGGTATTACCGTGTCTGTCACCCTGTGTTTTACAGTTGCTTATGGAGTTTCATTCATCTCTTATGGGGGAAGACATTAGCATGGGTTTCATCACTAGTTTACCGAAATCTTATGGTAAAGATGTTATTTTGGCGGTTGTGGATCGTCTTTTAAATATGCTCATTTCATTTTTCAATGTTAAATATATAGGTCTATTAGCTTAGTGGTAATCTTGTACATAGGTTTAAGTTATTAGGACAGTTTTGTCTTTTCACTTTTTTGTCTTTACTGTTGCCTTTTGTATATTCCTCTAGCTGTATTCTTCAGATAAATCATATTACCGAAACACATTTTCCTTCCTTCTTCTCTTTGTTTCTTCTCCTTTAGCCCTAAATCAACTTGGTATCAAAGAGAAAGGGATTCGTTTCTGTTTCTTCAGTTCCCTATTTCAGTACCCGCGTCGTAGCTGAAAGACCAGCATTCCTTTGTGTTGCTCGAAGACCCACATCACCGCTTGGAAGCTCAGTTCTTCCTTCTCAATGCCATCAGTCTTCTTCCCTAGATCT
The DNA here is from genome assembly GCA_034509205.1 of Ceratonia siliqua. NCBI lineage: Eukaryota > Viridiplantae > Streptophyta > Magnoliopsida > Fabales > Fabaceae > Ceratonia > Ceratonia siliqua. The sequence continues at coordinate 7,504 of JASKGM010092613.1, forward strand.
AGTCGCCGGCGACTGCAGTGTTGTTTTCCGACGTTGTTGACCAAGTCCATGTTTGGAGTTTAGGTGAACCATTCCAGTCCTTGTCATCTGTTTTATCGCATATCTCTTTTCTTTTTGTGTAGTAAGTTGTTTGCTATTCCAAGTTCTTTGCTGAAGTTGTGAAAAAGGAGTTGTTGGGCTGCGTTTTTGTCAGGTCATTGTTGTGGAGATGTCTGAAGAAATTAGTGGAGGTGACAAGGAGGTAAGTAAGGCTCTTACCAGTTCTAGTGCGAGCCATGGAAATACCTCTAGTATGAGTTTTTTTCATACTTCTTCCTCTAAAAATCCAACACTTCAAATTAGCTTCAAGAAATTAGATGGGACTAATTATCTTACTTGTCAAGAGCTTGCACTCTTTCGTTGACTGCTAGCCGATTGTATGGGTATGTTTATGGGAGAAAAAAGAAACCAGTTGAAACCGTTCTTTCCATTGATAAATGGGAAGTAGAGAATTTCCTTGTAATCTCTTGATTGATCCATTCTATGGAGTCTGAAATAGGCAAGACATATATGTTCATGGAAACTGTTGAATAGATATGGAAGGCAGCGAGTGAAACCTATTCTAAGGTGGGGCACCATGCCATTATATATGAACTTCGAAGAATGGTCCAAGAGTTGAAACAAGGAGAAAGGACTATTTCACAGTATTTCAATGAGTTGAACAGTATTTGGGAAGAGATCGATTATTATCACAACTTGCAAATTTCTAAACTAGAGGTTATTGCTGAAGTTGGGTAGCTAAAGGCGGAAGATAGGGTTTATGAGTTTCTTGCAGGTCTCAATGTGAAGTATGATCAAATCACAACAATGTCCTTGGAAGATAACCATTCCCTACTCTTTGACAGGCGTATTCCTATGTTCAACAAGAAAAGAGTAGGAGAATGTCCATGGTTGCCCCTACAGTCGCTAATAAATCTGCCTTACTTTCTAACACCTCAAAGAAGTTCATTGAGATTTCTCACTCTGGTGAACAAAGAGAAGATAAAGATAATTTAAAGTGTGAGTACTGTGGGAAGACTAGGCATACTGTGGAGCATTGCTAGAAACTCAAGGGCAAACCTACCAGGGAACGTGGAGGAAAGAAGGGTGGTTCTTCCAAACCTCAGGCTCATTTTTCTATACTGTGGAGCATTGCTAGAAACTCAAGGGCAAACCTACCAGGGAACGTGGAGGAAAGAAGGGTGGTTCTTCCAAACCTCAGGCTCATTTTTCTGAAACTAATAGTGTTGATTCTTCCAGGTTCTCTCAACCTTATGAAGGCCTTTCCAGGGAAGAAATTCAAACTCTTAGATTTGATGACTAAGCTTAATACCTCATCATCAGCTAAGGGTGATGTTCCTACCTCTAACTTTGCACACTCGAATATATCTGCTTTAGCTCTATCTGTTATGGTTTCACCTAAGAATAGCCCATGGATCATTGACTTTCGTGCCTCTGATTATATGATTGGCACTCAGAGTGTTTTCATTTATACTCACCATGTTCTGGGAATGAAACTGTGCGAATTGCTGATGGTAACTTATCACAAGTTCTTCGAAAGGGATATGTGAAATGCACTCCTACATTAAATTTGTCTTTTGTTCTTTATATTCCAAAATTCCTAAATAATCTCCTCTCAATTAGTTCTATTACCTAGGACTTAAACTGTAAAGTCACTTTCTTTCTTCATACTGTGTGTTTCAGGATTTGAAGATGAAGAAAGTGATTGGCAATAGTAGAGTTCAGAATGGTTTATATATTATGGAAGACAACCAGGAGAGTACTTCCCACAGTTATCATGCAGACTCAGTACATTATCAGTTGATGCATTGGCATAGAAGATTAGGACACCCTTATTTTGAGTTATGGAAAGATTGTTCCCTGAGTTATATGGAAACTGTAATAAAGGTAGTTTAGTATGTGATGCTTGTAAGTATGCTAAATATACTAGAAACTCATTCAGCTAGTGATAATAAAAGTCCTATTCCTTTGGCAACTATCCATCCTATGTTTAGGGTTCTAGTCATATATCCACTTTATCTGGTTATAGATGGTTTGTCACTTTCATTGACCATTTTAGCATAACTACCTGGGTGTATTTAATGAACTCAAAAAATGAAGTTTTCTCTTGTTTTAAAATTTTCCATGCCATGATTCGTACTCAATTTGAAGCACAGGCGAAGATTTTTCGAAGTGATAATGGATGGGAATACAAAAACAATGAGTTTCAAAGTTATTTGAGTGAATGTGGTCTACTTCATCAAACAAGCTGTGTTAATACTCTTACTCAAAATGGAGTTGCGAAAGAACATGCATATATTGGAAGTTGCTAGAGCCTTGATGTTTTCCATGAATGTTCCCAAGATATATTGGGGTGATGCTGTTCTCTCAGCTGCTTATTTGATCAACAGGATGCCACTGAGAACTTTGAAAAGGAAATCCCCCTTTGAACTTCTTCAGGAAACTAATTCCTATATTGTTCCACCTAAGTTGTTTGGGTGTGTTTGTTTTGTTCATGATTCCGAAGCAAACCTAGGGAAGTTAGACCCTAGACCCCTTATGTGTGTGTTCATGGGATACTCTCCAACGCAGAAGGGCTATATATGCTATCACCCTCCCTATCACACTCAAGGGGAGCCTACTGAGGTTTAGAGGGAGCCTACTACTGAAAATTAGGGGGCGATAACTCTTGGAGAACAAGATGAAGAAGTCACTGAAGAAGTTATTGAGGTTCAGAGAGGCAGTAAAGGGCCCATAATTTCAACAAAAAGCAGAGAAAGCCAGAGAATACTCTACCCTACCAAGAACTTCCTTCGGCTTCAATTCAAGTTTCTCCAAGAAAGTCAAAACTAATGCATGTCTCTAATGATGATTCAAATGTTCCTATTGCTCTTCGAAAAGGAACTAGGAAGTGTACCTAGTATCCTATTTCTAATTTTATTTCATACAATCATTTATCCCCATCCTACAGAGCCTTTGTATCTTCCTTGTCTGTTACTTATATTCCACAGAACTGGAGAGAAGCTATCACAGGCCCAAAGTGGAAGGAAGCTATGATAGAGGAAATGAATGCTTTAAAGAAGAATGATACATGGGAACTTACCACTCTTCCTTCTGGTAAAGAGTCAGTTGGCTGCAAATGGGTGTTTACAACAAAGTTTAAAACCGATATCCCATTGAGAGATACAAAGCAAGATTGGTTGCCAAAAGTTTCACTCAAACCTATGGGGTGGATTATGAAGAGACCTTTGCTCCAGTGGCTAAGATGAACACTATTTAGGTTCTCTTATCATGTGCTGCAAACATTGGATGAAAATTACAACAACTTGATGTCAAGAATGCTTTTCTCCATGGAGATTTAGAAGAAGAAGTATACATGAACATTCCTCCAGGTTTCTCATGTCAGAAAACCAAAGGGAAAGTCTACAAATTGAGAAAATCCCTATATGGTCTGAAGCAGTCACAGAGAGCATGGTTTGAAAGATTCAGTAAGGCTATATTGAAGTTTGGCTATAAACAGAGTAATCCTGATCACACCATGTTTCTTAAAAAGAATGACAGGAAATATTACTATTCTTATTGTCTATGTTGATAACATAGTAGTGACAAGGGATAATGATGAAGAAATGGACGCGCATTAAAAGGAAACCTTTCCCGAGAATTTGAAATTAAAGACTTGGAAAAATTGAGTTACTTCCTAGGAATAGAAGTTGCTCGTACTGAAAAGGACATTTTCATCAATCAAAAGAAATATGCCTTGGATCTTCTTCAATAAACCGGTATGCTTGGATGCAAACCAATGGAGACCCCAATTATTGAAAATCATCACCTTGAGAATGACATTGGTGAGGCGATTATGAAAGGGAGATATAGAGACTCGTAGGTAGATTGATCTACTTATCTCACACTACACCCAATATAACCTATGCAGTTAGTATCGTGAGCAGATTCATACATTACCCTCATTCTACACATTTGGAAGCTATATTCTGCATTTTGAGATATTTGAAGTCCTCACCTAGAAAGGGATTATTGTTTCCAAAACATGGGGCACTTGAAAGTTGAAGCTTATACAGATGCAAACCATGCTGGTTCTATGGATGATAGACGATCAGCCATAGGTTACTGCATGTTTATTGGAGGCAACCTTGTTACTTGGAAGAGCAAGAGACAAATAATGGTAGCTAGATCCACCGTAGAAGCAGAATACAGAGCCATGACTGAAGGGGTTTGAGAAGTCTTATGGTTGAGAAGAATACTCAAGAGTTGGGAGTTTATGATAGGTCATCTACCAACCTTTTTTGTGATAACATTGCTGCTATAAATATAGCTCACAATCCTGTTTAGCATGATAGAACGAAACATATAGAGATTAACAGGCATTTCATCAAAGAAAAGATAGCAGAAGGCATAATAGGAGTTTCCTTATATCAAGTCTTGCAACCAGATTGCTGATGTTCTTACTAAGGGTCTTCCTAGTACAAATTTTCATAGCTGTGTTTGCAAGATAGGAATGAGGGATATATATGCTCCATCTTGAGGGGGAGTGTTGAATATATATGTTTGTTAGCTTAGTGGCAATCTTGTAAATAGGTTTAAGTTATTAGGACAGTTTTGTCTTTTCAATTTTTTGTCTTTATTGTTGCCTTTTGTATATTCCTTTAGTTGTATTCTTTAGATGAATAATATTACCGAAACACATTTTCCTTCCTTCTCTCTATTTCTTCTCCTTCAACCTTAAATCAACTTGCGATTTCACCCATTTACTGCTAAAGAGGTGGCCTCAGCTTTTGTTAAGGAGGTTATTCGATTACATGGCTTTCCCAAATCTATCTGATAAGGACAGGGCTTTATCAATCATTTTTGGTTGGATCTGTTCAAATCAGCAGGTACAAGTCTTAATTTGAGTTCTGCCTATCATCCAAATGGAGAAATAGAGATAGTCAACAGTGTCTGGAAACATATTTGAGGTATTTTGTTGGGGACTAACCCAAACAATGAGCTAAGTGGATTCCCTCGGCCAAACTTTGGTATAACACTACTTATTAGTGATCTGCTGGTATTACTCCCTTCAAAGCACTTTATAGCCGAGATCCACCTATCATTCTCAAGCTCACTTATGAGCCTTCTAATGTGGACGAGGTTACTACTCAAATTCAGGAACGTAATTTGATTTTAGAGAAACTCGAGTAATTTTTTGCAAGCCCAAGTCTATATGAAAGCAATGGCTAATAGAAAAAGAATAGCAGTGACACTAGATGTAGGGGAATTGATGTGTGAAGATTCGACCCTATAAACTGTGTACCTTGGCTAAGAAAGTCAATGAGAAGCTCAGTCCACGCTTTTATGGTCCTTACAAGATTCTTGCCAAGGTGGGGGAAGGTGGCTTACAAACTTGAACTTCCTCCTACAACTTGCTATGTTCCATGTTTCAAAGTTAAAGAAAGCAAGACAGGCAGATTTTCCTTCCTCCCACATTCCTCCCTTCTTAAGTGAGACTTGGAAAATGAGGAAAAGGGTGTGTCTGTTCTATATTGAATGAGTACAAGGTTCTCTTTTTAAAGAGAGAAATTACAGCAGAAAAAGGAAACAAATTATTTGACAGCTCCTACTTGATATTTGACAGATCCTAATTTCCTAATTACCGGATCTTTACAGCTTTAACTAT
>JASKGM010092634.1:0-13188 GCA_034509205.1 Ceratonia siliqua
TATATATAACCAAACAACAAAAATATAATTATCAAAATATTGAACATTTACATTATATTCCCTCATCAAAAAAAGGGATATGAACTCTACTTGTATGAAATATTAATGTCTCCTCCAAAAATAAATACAATTACAAGGAATATTACCAAGTCATTATAATTCATCCCTTCACAACAAAAAACAGTTAAAAGATATCACCTATTCATTCTAATATACCTCATCCTTAACATATTTACTGCATCAAAGTAAAAAATTGAACTCCAGTTACTCAACTAATAAGTGTAATCTTCTTAATTGACCTCAATAGTCTCTTCATCATAACTATTATCTCCATCATCAGTAAAAATCATGGCCTCTATTTTGGGTTCATCAAGTGAGAGGTTAGCACCCTCAAGTATCTTATAATCATCAAGTAATCCCCATTAATCACCTGCAACGTCCCATATCTTGCAGCCTCCTTATTTATATTGTGGGTTTCTTCTAAAAATGAGCCGAATATTGTTTTGTGGGTTTCTTCTATTGAGAGTGAATCGTTTTAAAAAAAACACATTTTTCTCTAAAAAAAAAAAAGGAAAAAATGGCAAGTCGTGTCCAACTCATTTTAAGCCGGGTTGGAGCCATGTCAACCATGTGTCCAAGCCGAAAGGAAATTTATTTGGATACATTCGTATGCGTGTCGTGGTTGTGTCTGTGTCCGCAGAGTGTCCGACACGGGGACACGGTAGTAAACTGAAGTGTTTGTACTTCCTATACCCCAAATGAAGGCAGGGAGCAATACGATGGTGATCGTAAGTTATAATATACAGGTCAAGTGAAGGAAAGGTTCATTCTACATACATCATATTTATACCAGCAAAGATCATCCTATATTTTCTCCTTGACAGAATGAGCCTTTTCGAAATTATGTTCTTTAGAATGACCATTTTTTTCCCGAGAAAAGAAAAAACTTTATTAGAAAGAAAGATACAAAAGAGGAGGAGGAATGCTTGCATCTTCAAGGGCATATCTTTGCCCTTACATATGTTATGGGACAGACTTGTTCTCATGGTTTCCCTTTGGTGTTCAGCACATGGGTCTTTAAGGGAGTCTCTATTACTGATATGCAAAGAGATTGATCAGCCCTTTTCGATTCTTTGTTTTCTTTATAGATTTTACTGTTCTTTCTTGCTTGAGGATTTCTTATCCTCCAACAAGTTGTAATTTCTTCTCTCTCTAATAAAATTTCTTCTTTTATATTAAAAAAAAATACAAAAGAGGAGGATAAGATATTCTTCTAAAGAAAGAAAAACAAAAAGCAAAGATAAAAAAGAGTCTTAAACATGTAATTAAGCTGCCCAATCCCTCTGCAAATCTGACAGGGGCATGCCTTTTAAAAAAACCATGAGCAAAACACTAGGGAGAGGCTAGAAACATAATCCTATATCTAAATGCATGGAAGCACACCTGATTATGCTAGCATTCTGCTCCAGCCAAATATCATAAAGCACAGCAAACAAAACAAATTGCCATACTTTTTCTGTTTAAAGCCTTTGAACTGACCGAATCAAGAGAAACTGCTTTTAATTGGGAGGGCACAACGAATCCTCACCAAGGACCCAAACAGCTTATCCCTTCAGGTAGCCTCTCCTCTCTGTTCTCCTTTATTACTAGCTTCTCTGGTGCGAGTGGCCACTGGCTAGTGGCAGACCTTACTTCGTCTCAGGCCTTCCTTACTTGTGTCTCTGCTCTTCACTTCTTCCTTTCCCCATCCGTATTTAAATGCAGCTAGTGATATTGGCTGATGTACTACTGGTTCAACTGTCCCCCATTGTATTCTTTTCTTATTGTGAACATTCTTTACTTTTTACAATATTAATTTTCTTGAATCACCAAAACTATTACTACAATCTATTATATTTTCTGTATTATGTTTTGTTGATTTCATTTTAGGTTCACTTAGATGTCTTAGGATAAAGCTTAGACTTAATCTTTGTTAAACATTGGGGTATTTTATTATTTAACTGCTTGATATTGTGATTTGTGGATGATTTATAAGTTTTTATGACTTACATTTTAAATGTGAGTTTAGTTTTTCATATATCCTAGTTGGTTTAATTATATTTTTTGAAACTTAATGTAGTATGCTCTACATTTTCATGTAGCCTGCGCAGTGCTATGTGCTATAGCATTTTTTAGCCCTTGTGGCTAGTTGCTACATGTGCACTATGGTTATTAACAACTATGATTATACATATACATCAGACAATATTAGGAGTAATTGTAGTGTTAGGTCTGCAATTTTGCAACATGTCATTAGTATTAATCCTATAGAGTAGCTTTGTCCAGATTAACGACTTGACCTTCAATGGAGCTTCAGATTTCCAAATGGTCGTTTCAAGAAGTAAAGTTTCCTAGTAGAGTAAGGTAATGAAAGTACAACTTACAATAATGGAGTGGAGGAGGGATGGATAGGTTCAAGGAAAACTAGAAGAAATTTAGCCCTATTAGTAAGATCCCACATAAAGTGAAAGTTTTAAAAGAGAGTAAGGTAATGAAAGTACGACTTACAATAATGGAGTGGAGGAGGGATGGATAGGTTCAAGGAAAACTAGAAGAAATTCTATATCAAGAATAGCCCTATTAGTAAGATCCCATATAAAGTGACAGTTTTAAAAGTGGGTAGCACCCTAAGTAGACCAGAAATACTGTATGGGAGATTTATGCAAAGAGTAAATTCGGTAAAGACCCATAAAGGCCAAAGAGACTAGATCTGAAAAGGACAAATCTTTGAGAGACAAATTTCCATGAGCTTGCATGAGTAGCAGTGGGCATCTCACCCATTCTGATATGTTGAGAACCCAGCAATATAACCGTAACAGATACAAATACTGAATATCCTTCTTATTAATATAAAGATAAATCAACTAAGCCAGCCCAGGATTCAATGTAACAGTAAACTTGAATCCCAGTCATTACACAGAGATGGGGAAACAATGGGTAACTACTATGACAAAACGGGCTAACAGCATAAAATAAATGCAGTAAATGAAAGCAACAAGACAGTAGGGTTCAAGCATGCAAAACCAGTCTCCAGCCGCCACCCTCAGCCTTTACCTCCTAGCCATATGGGAGCTAGGTCTCCCCCTCAGTCCTCCTTTTCCATGATCCCTAAAAGATGCCCCCTCCAGCCTTTTTAATAGCCTCCTGCATAACAGACAAAGTGGAGTCCGTGCCTTCCACTGGTGTGTTTACATTTTTGCCCTTTCTTATCCTTGCATAAGTTATTTTTACCGTGGGTCCATCATGATATAAACCATACTTAATTTTAATAACCTGATGAGTGATGTCATAAAATACTCTATAAAGGAAAAAGGCATAGCCATTTACCTGCAAAGGCAAAGTTTTTGGACACCAAATTGCTTAGACCCAAACCTCGTTCCCTCTTCAGCCTATAGCAGACCTCCCAACAAGGTGATCTATTCTCATATCTCCCACACTAAACCATTAAAGATTCTGCATCATCTTCTCTAACCTTCAGGCCACTCTCACTGCTATCTGAATTCCGAAAGAGGGAAAGATAATAAAGGGGAATACTGGATAAGGAACACTAAGTAAATAGTACCAGTCAAAGAGAAAAAAGAATCCCTCATTCATCCAAATGTTCAGAATACTTTTAAACCACAAGGTCCCAAAAAGGGGCAGCTGTCAGATTACCTTCTAGAGGGACACCTAAATAAGTAAGAGGCCGTTGAAGAATCCGATGCTTAGCCAAAGAGGCTCGAGAAGATAGGATCTGAGTGCTGAGTTTCTACATTCAGACCTGCCAAACCTCTCTAACCTAAATTAATCTTTGAACCAGAAACTACCTCAAAAATCTGAAGAACCAAATGGGCATTCACAAAACTACACCTGTCCTAGTCTAGAAAAAAGAACTGTATCATCCACATACTGGAAGTGGGAAAGCAAAACCTCCCCAACCCTACAAGGATTATCTTGATAAGTTCTCTATTAAGAGTCCTCAAAATCGTTCTACTAAACACATCAACCACTAAAACCGGTTCTTTATTAAGAGTCCGCTTGCCTAATATCTCTGCCCATAAAACCAGGACTTCAGTTCTCCATTGACAACCACATAAAAGGTTGCGGTAGAAAGACAATTTGAAACCCAACCTCTCCACTTCACCAAAACCCTTTCTATCAAGAAATTTATTAAGCAAAATCCCACTGACTTGATCATAAACCTTTTCAAATCCAGGTTAAAAATTAAGCTCATATTCTTCCTCCTTCTGACATCATCCACTACCCTACCAAATCAACATTCAGAATCTGCCTACTTGAAATAAACGCAGTTAATAACCTGAAATAGTATTCTGACAAGTGACAACACTTTGTTCAGTATAACATATAGACCTTGGTGATAAGCTTGTACATGCTAGTCACTGGACTAATAGCCCTGCAATCCTTCACCCTAATGGATCTATCCTTTCGGCCTGAGTATGATAAAAGTAGAATTCATGCTCACACCAATTTCACCATTGTGGTGGAACACCTCAAGGCTCAAACACCTTTTTGAGATTTTTTTTAAAGAATGTCCCAACAGCTTTTAAAGAAGGCAGCAGTAAGTCCATTAGGCCTTGTGGATTTCTCCTTACTGATACCCCAAACTAATCATCAGACCTCCTCTGTCGTAAGGCCTCTCCAACCAAATAGGGCATCAATCCAAACCCTTCTATGACAGGCCTACTGGGAAAGTCATCTGTGTAGAGATCAGATTAAAACCAAGTGATCTATAGCAATAACATCTACATCCCCAATTAGACTCCCATTCAAGCTATAATTCTTTAACAAGGTTTGGTCCTCCTACCTGTAGCCACTCTATGGAAAAGCTTAGAATCAGCAGCCCTATTCTTAGACCACTGCAGCTTAGATTTTTTCCTCCAACTAATGTCCGCCTTATACGGAACTTCTTCCAATTCATTTTTCAGAATACTTTTTCTACTTTTTTGCTCCACAGAAATCACCCTGTCCACCTCCAACTTATTTAAGAAATCAAACTCTCAAAATCTCGTCCTTTTGAGTTCTAATGTCCCCAAAAACATCATGGTTCCAGACCTTTAACTTCTCCTTAAGAAACTTGAACTTCATAAATTCATATCCTTCCCACCCCTTTATTCTAGTGTCTTGCTCAATGGTGAAAAGAGTTTATAAGTGGATTACATATTGTCAAACTGGTACATAATAGGACCTTATTTAACCTTCGTGGACTCCAAGGCAATGGAGAAATTGTTAGAGATGGGATGGGACCAAGTTTCCTGAACAAGATTGGAAACATATCCTCCCAAGCACCAGTAAATAGGAATCTATTCAGCCGGTTAGAGGCAAATCCCTAAGCTCACAATCTTGGATAAAAGTTATCAAAGCCCCTCATGGTTGCAGTAAGCCGGATGCCACCTAATTTTTCATTAGGGAATCTCACAACATTAAAATTGCCACATGCACACCAACAAGGAGCATAAAAGCCGCAAATTTCAACCCCTCCAAAAAAAATAGGAGGGCTGCCTAGGGTTAGTAAGCAGTAAATCCATAAACAGAAGTAAACTACCACTGGGCCCTTCCCTTGATATCAACCAACAACTGAAACCAAAAAATTCCCTGGAAGGGCAGGCAGATATATATCATTATGATCAAGTGTTCATGGTTCAAAGTCAGCAAGTGTGTGCCAGTATTGCATATATATTTTCTCACCCTGAATATGGTTTTTATCACTTGTGCCCGGCCATTGCCCTTAATTGTTCTCACCTTTGTTTCTTACTGTAAAGCAAGGAGCTGAAGCTTGATTTGCCTCTTTGTTCGCTCAAGTTTGATTTTAGGCTTTACATTTTGAAGTCTACTGACATCATTGGCTGCAAATTAAATCAGAGCTTTCTCCTTGCATATTTTAGTTACTTATTGATTTTTGATCTGATTATTATCTTTTTATTGCTGATGATTTCAATATGTATACTTTAAGCTTTAGTTATTTTCCTGTTGCAAAGCATGCAGTTTCCTTTGTCTCTGTGCTAACTTCATTTGATCCTTGCAGGAAGGGAATGCATCAATCAAGATGGAACTTGTTTAAAACCGAGCCTGAAATTTGCTAAAGCATTGTTCTCAATGTCCACTCCCATTGTATCCTTGAGTTTCTTTTTCATTATTCAGCAGCTTGACTGTGTAGGGGAGTGGTTGTACTGTACCGAATGTTGACAACTTTTTCTCTGGGTGTTACTGGGAAGGAGAGGCAAATGGCAGGTAGATTCCATGACAAGGTTGACATCCAAAGTTTTTCCTTCAAGCAAAATATCTGAATTTATGTTTGTGAAATCAAGCTAAGGAAGCCATTTTGGCTACGAGTTCTAAAGATCTGGGATGCGCATTACTCACGGATATGCTGCATATGGGCATGTTGGCTGACATATGGGCAAAGCTGTATGGCACGATGCACTATAGTTGTCCATGCTGCATCTAGGTTGATTTGCTTGTGCAACAGGGAAAAGAAGCCTGGGATATATTTCATTTTGTCCTGGGGTTTAAGACTAAGTTCTTTTTCATTTTGATTTTTTTTTTTTCAGTGGCTAATTAGGTAGTCAGTTGGTGATTCTGGAATTAAAAAGGGGTACACGGGCGTGATAATATCACTTTTATTTGATTATTCTTTAAATGTATGACTATACCATAGGGATATATGCGTTCTTGAAGATGCACTCTGATCGTATGGTGTTCCAATTGAATTGCATGGCAAGATTGCTACACTTTCCAGACGAGTCAACATATTCATATACAGGGAAGAAAAAAAAAATGGATTGCCCTGATAGTCATTGCAAAATAGTTACTAATTATTCGACATATTTATTATTTTTTAGTAGTAAATAATGAAAAGTGATCTGTTTTTATTGTGTTTCATTAAAAACATTTATGTAAAAAAATTCTTTTATTTGGATTACATGACATAAAGTTGAGATAATGGTTGGTGATGCAAGTAGCAACAAAGCAGTGGTGATGAAAGTAAACTAATGCTTTGTATGAATGACATGTAGCATATTTTTTTCATTTATATATTTTTTATAATTAATTTATTGTATTATAAAATGATATATTGTAAACAACTAAAATGATATATAAGAAAAAAATAATAATGAAAAATTCTATAAATAATAAAATCAGCTAATCAAATAAGCTTAATGTTTTATGATAAAGGAAATAAATGAGTAATATAACAAATTTTAATATGTTATGCATATTTAATGTAGTTACTTTTTTTAATTTTACAAATAAAAATATTACAATAATCAATCTTTCTAAATTCTTTCAAAATTAGTTTTACAAATAATTAATTTCGATACTTTTAATATTTAATCTATATATATATATATAAACAATGACTATTGGAGTGTAAGTTTTTTTCATTTTGTTCCCTTAAAAATTAATTTATTATATTAAAATAATCTGTTATAAATAATGCCATTGACTAATTTTTTTTGTACATTTTGATTACTTAATAAATACAATTTCAATTTTAATATATTAATTTTCTCTAATATAATAATATTCATGTAAAATATAATAAAAAGTACTTTTTTAATAAATTAATATTTTTATTATCTCTTATAAACATGTGATTTAAATAACTGATAAGTAAAAAGGATTATTATATTAAACAAATATTATCTATGCATATTAAATTATTATTCTTCATCAAAATATATTGTTATTTTTGTTGAAAATAATATATTTCATTATTTTTAATTATAATAGTACATATGTCTGTGTATATATATATATATATATATATATATATATATATATATATGAAGTTGGCATTTTTAATGAAGATTATTACATTTTTTTTAATTTATAGTTTCAAATTTTAATATTTTTATGTTATTTAAGTATGATGGGATATATTATTTGTAATTTAATTATAATAAATAAATCAAATATATAAGGCTAATGATTCAAAAGATTATATAAATTATTTTTTATTTTTTATTTTTATAATAAAATTATATTAAGATAATCTAATTTTTAAAAAGGTAAAGTACTATTTTCGTTCCTTAAATATTAAGTAAGTTTTAATTTCATTCAAATTCTTTTTTCAGTTCAATTTTATTCCACTTACTTCAAAATTTGTTCAATACTATCCTTAATACTAACTTTGTCACTTAAACTAAAACTAACAGAAATTACTGATATGGTATCTATCTGTCTGGCATTTTTTTCTGAATTTTCTCTTATTGTGTCCTACTAACTCTTTCTGTCTCTGACTTTCTCCGTCAACTTCTTTCATTTTAGTTCTCCTGTGTTTTTCCATTCCCAAACTCTCTCTCTCTCTCCTAATGTAAAACAAAACTGGTCACCATATGAAAATTAATGTAAAACAAAAAGAATAATATATATATCGTCATTCATACATATTTTAAATCCTCCACAACCCACTTTTGACAAGTGCAAGTTGGATTCCAAGTGGTCTGTGACTGCGCTCAATTTCTTTGTAGGACTTTAAATGGGGAAACAATTCTTGCTTTTTTTATTTGTTTTCATTATGACATTTGAATATCAGCCATGGGTGTCTTAGTTCCCTCCACTACATATATATATATTTGGTTGAATGTTGCATCTCTTTTGAATGTGCAGGAGAGATATTTTGTTTAGTGAATCAAATGTGGGTTTCAAATGTGCAGGAGAGAGGCTTTGTTTGGTAAATTTGTGAGTTTGGAATGTGCAGGGGAAGTTTGATGAATTTGGGAATATAAAAGTTGAAGAAGAAAGACCAAAAACATCCACAATTCTAATATTGAACAGATTGTTCACTGCTGACTGCCAAATTCCCAACCCTGCCAATCATCCACCAATTACTTTGAGTATTAACTATATTAACAGAAATTACAATCCATTAATAACTAATAAGTGTGTGAGTCCAAAAAAAATTGAGACGAAATTAAAATATAGTTAATTTTTAAGAGATGAAAATAATAGTTTAACCTTTTAAAAATTTTCCGTGTGTAATACGGGTGCAAGAGTAATGTTATAATAAAATAAAAAAACACTAATATTCTATACAAATAATTTATATTAATTTTAATTTTAATTTTTTATACTTTATATATATATACAAGTTATATTAATATTTTATATAAAATAATTTGATTTTTAAAATACTCTAAAACTAGTTTTCATAAAACCATCATTTTATTTATATTGAATTACGATTTTTTTCATATCCAAAAACAAGAGTGAGCTATTAACACTACTAAATGTATATTGGCACTCTCTTATAATAAATTATTTTTTCAAATACCCATATATTAACTTAGTTTTTAATATTAATTAAACACCTGACAATTTTATTTTAATTTATATATTCATTGTTAATTAAACTTAATTACTTTTGTAATTAAAATTTAGTATTTTTATTAGATAATCTGTTCATTTCTTTATTTTTCTTCTTTCCTAGTATCTTAAAATTACCTATTAATTTTTCACTAATTTTTTTATTTAATGGCTTTAATTCCATTGATAAACATGATGGTCATTAAAATATAATTTAGTTAGAAATAATTTAATTTTTATATCTAAAATCTAAATATAGTTGTACTTATAATTTATGTTTAATTTATGAAATAATATTATTCAATATACTATAGAACTTATGTATGAAAAATAATAATTAATATTAGAACTTTTCTTTGTAAAAATATTTTGTAATATAATTTTAAAATACAATTAATTGTTTTTAGAATATCAATTAATATTAATATTTTTTTTCTATTATAACCAGTTCCAAATTGTTAGTAAAACTTGAAAGTTTTATTATTTCTTGAATTACCTATTAAAATTGTAAGAAACATATATTTTGACTTTCATTAATTAGCATGATGATCATCAATAAATAATTGTGTAAGTAAAAATGAATTATAGTCTCTCAAGTTTAAGTTTAGTTACACTTATAATTTATGATAAATATATAAAAAAAATTTCAACATTCTTAATAACAAAATATATAAATATTACTTAAATAAATATTTTATTTAAGTTTACATGTTGCTTCAAGGTCAATCTTCTTTAAAAATCTAATAAAAACCTACAAAAAGAGAAAAAAAAAACATGACATACATTTTTATATACTATAATAACAAAAGGTATATACGGAAAAGAAAAGAAAATATAACTAGAAATTTATAATAAAAAATTATAAAATTTTTTTGATCTCATTTCTTTGAAAATATTTTTAAGATAATCAAGGAATAATCAAGTTGATTGTTCAAGTTAATATGGTTTAGATTTTAAAGTTTAGATATAAGTAATTTTAAAATACCAATAAAAAATAAGAAAATCAAAAGTTTATCTAATACAAATTAAAACTTAATTAGGAGTGTGAATAAATAATTTAAATATAAATTAGTCAAATATTTAATTAATATAAAAAATAAGTTAATAAAAAAATATTTGTAAAAATTTGTAAAATAATTTATTATAATAAAATGTGTGCTAATATCTCTATCTTAAAAACAAAATAAGATATTACTATATTTGTAGAGAAATAAATATTTTATATATAACTTATTACTTAATTCATAAATTTTTATTTATTATTTGTAAATTTATCTTTCTTAAAGGTAATAATAACATGAGAAGAACAAATTCTGTTTATACATAATTGGGTGAAAGGATCCGCAGTCTAACAACGGCTAATTTTGAGTTTTTAAGACCTTGGGGGATTGCCTCCATCCAACTCAAAAGTCAAAACTAGCGTAAACAGAAGTAGTCTCCGCCTTCAAACGGGTTCGTGAATACTAGCGCGTTAAAATGGAAAACCCCGAACGCGAGTTGGATGAGTTTGATCATTTTGTTGGCTTGTAAATTTGTAATTATGTAAATGACCATGTGTCAGTGACAGGCGAAGGCGAGAGTCCTAAATAACACTGTAGAAGCATTAGTTGGGTCCTATCATTCATATTTCTCTTTACTAAAAAAACCCTAAGGTTTGTACACCAGTCTCGCCGGTTTTATAATAGCAGTATCATTTTTTTATCAGATCTGACATCTGATCTAATAGATACCGATTCCAGTCTCCTTTATTCGTTGTTCGGAAAAATTTACAGAGAACGGAGGAATTCTTGGTATTGGCTACTAGTAACGGCCCTGGCGGTGGCTGGAAATGGAGGTTAACTCAGGAGGGGGTGGTGGTGGAAGTGATGTGGAGCTGCTTTGTAAAACATTACAGGTGGAGCATAAGCTCTTTTACTTCGATCTCAAGGAGAACCTTCGGGGTCGCTATCTCAAAATCTCTGAGAAGACTTCTGCTACCAGGTCCACTATCATCGTCCCCTTCTCTGGCATTTCCTGGTTTCTTGATCTCTTTAATTACTACGTCAATTCAGATGATCAAGATCTCTTCAGCAAGGAATTGCAGCTCGACAACAAGGTAATCCTTCTAAGTAAACCTCTTTATTTCTGTCTCTTTCTTTAATGCCGTAGTCACTACTTTTCCCATCTCATTACATGATTAATTAATAGTTTTGCTAACTCCTTTTTCAGGTTTTTTACTTCGACATTGGGGAGAATAGGAGGGGCCGTTTCTTGAAGGTTCTAGCTTCTGACTCTTTGCATCTCTATCATCGCTTATTAATTGACATTCTCAATGGCTGATAGTCTCCTAACCTGAAATCTAGTTACATAAGCTTATATAAGTTGGTAGATTTGTATGCATCATCTCCTTTCGCATAATTGGTCAAGTTCACTATGTTGGATTAACCCAAATTGTTTTTTAACTTACTTAACTGCCATGTCATGCCTTGTCTGTTTACTGGTTCTGGATACTTTTCATGATTTATAAGAAAGGCTAGAGGAATATGATGCTCGTAAGTAATATTTCATTGCATTTATATAATGTTTCAGCAGCTATGGCTGTAAATATGCTTGGATTGGGACTGAGCTGAACAAACTTGGAGCGTGATCAAGAAAGGGATGTTGGTAGAATATGATTAATAAGTTATATCTTAGCTTATATCAAAATATTGTTTCCTTGTTTTTTTTTTTGCCAAAACAACTTTTTTTCTCATGCAAAATTTTGCTTCTCTTGTCAATGAATTCAAATGGGATGCATTCTGGATTGCTGCCTAGCCTTAAAGATAAGGTTTAAAGTTTAGTTTGAAGCATAGTTGACAGAACCGGATTGGACTAGCCGTTTGACTGGAAAACCAGTGAACTGGCCTAATTAACAGTCCAGTTACATTTCACAAACCAATAGTTCAATGAACCGGTCAAACTTCGTCAAGAACCGGTACAAACCAGCCTGAACCGGATGGTTTTCCGCATAAACCTGCACTGGTTTGCATGTTGAACCAAACCAGCATTTACAAACGCCTGCCACTGTTGTTATATTGCCAAACCAATGAACCTTGTACCACTCCCCTCACCGGTTCAACTACAGGTCTGGTTTTTAAAACATTTTCCTGACCTTTTTGCATTCTTTTCTCCTTAGATGTGTTCACTGTTCAGTATTTTTTATGCAGGACACAAGTGTCGTGGCCTAACTCCCCCTAAAAGCTAACTCTAAGGGGCAGGATTGTCTGACTCTTATATCTGCATCCCTGAAGGCCCCTTTGGCCGACGTGGGACTTCTACAGGGCTTTCCAGACTTAACCCAGGGTCCCTCTGATGCACCTGCATCATTCACCCACCCTGAGAATTCACAACACCCACCTTGAGAATTACAAATAGTCTTCATCACAGCAAACTCAGCAGTCGTGACAGGAACAGTAATGTATTCTAATCTGATGAGGCCGAAAGGCATAACTAGAAATTCATAATGACCCTCATGGGTTTGGAAAGTCGTTTTATGTTCGTCCCCTTCCTTGATCATAATCTGATGGTATCCCTACTTTAAGTCCAATTTCGAAAACACCGTATCACCCCCAAGCTCGTCCAATAGCTCGTCGATCACCGGAATTGGAAACTTATCTAGTACCGTGATCTGGTTCAAGGCTCTGTAGTCAACACAAAAACGCCAACTCCCATCCTTTTTCTTGACAAGGAGTACAGGGTTTGAGAATGGACTCGTGCTGGGCCTTATCATGCCTGCCCATAACATCTCTTTAACCAACCGCTCTATTTCATTTTTTTGGGAGTACGGATACCGATAAGGTCGTATGTTCGGAGGGTGAGTACCAT